>VWZX01006541.1:1383-12072 GCA_013399015.1 Galbula dea
CTGAGGGGGCCCACACCTTCCTTAGTCTTCCTTTTTCCATTAATATATCTATAGAAATTTTCACTCTTCCCCTTGATCTTCCTGTCTAGATTTAATTCCCACTGAGCTTTAGTTTTCCTAACCAATTCTCTTGCTCTTCAGACAGCTTCCCTGTATGCCCCCCATTCTAGTTGCCCCTTTTTCCACTCCTTATATAGATTATTTTTATGAGATAGCATGTCTGGGAGCGTCTTGTTCATCCAGGCAGTTCTCCTAGCATTCTTTCCTGACCTTCTTTTAGTCAGGATAGATAGCTTCTGGACAGGGAGAAGGTGATCCTTGAAAACTGACCAGCTGTCCTGGGCCCCTCTTCCCTCTAGGGCTTTCTCCCATGGTACTTTGGCTATCAAATCCCTCAAGTGATCAAAGTCTGCATGTCCAAAGTCCAGGGTCTTCAAAATCCAGTTTTTCAAAGGCTTTGTATCTTTTTTGTCAAAGACAAATTTTCTTCTAAAGCACAGGATGTGCTAATGCATCTTGTACTAGATGTGGGAAAGAAGAAAAAGGAAAGTATTTATCTTCCATGAATCCTTATAAATCAAATTAAAGGGATTTATTAATCAAGATATATCATTCTGAAAATCCAGTGCTGAGTCTTAGCTGGTAGCCTAGTCTTCCTCCTCAGCCAATAGTGAGGGATAGATCCACTTTTCAACAACAAAACACTGTAAAATGTCTTAATTCCTTCTGAAAGTGGCAGCGTCTTTGTGAAAAGAGCCTAAGTTACTCTTTTAAATGTAAGATTTTTGGACATTTGTGGTTTGGTGGAGTGAATTCCATCCTGAAATACTGAAAAATCCTTGAAAAGGATATAAAAACAGCATAAGGATGGAATCAGTAGAAACCGTGAAATCTTTTAAAGTGTTTTACGTTTTGCATTTTTCTGTCAATAATTGGTCATTCTCGTTTAATTATTATAAACATATGGATGCCAGATAAAGAAAAGCAATGTGGTATATACCAAGAAAATACCAAGCAAAACAGTGTAACTCAAGTCTTTAAGTGTCATTAAGTGCTCTCATTAAAATGCTGGAAGCTTCATGGTATTATTTAGTCGAAACTCTCAGTAAATTAACTGCAGATACTTGCTCCAAAAATTGTAGAAATATATCCTCAATTTCTGTGAATCAGTGGAACAGTGAGTATATCTTATATCTGATAATTGATGCCACCTGAATGTCTATCATAAGGATGTATTGGCTAGGTTTAAGCTGATTTCTGGAATAAGGGAGCTGATAGAACTCTTAGAAAAAATTGTTTCTGGAGTAACAGCTTCAATTGGAACAATGAACAAAGCACCAAGAAAGCTCACAGATCAAATTTAACTTTTTAGACTTTGGTTTCACTGTGGAGTTCAGCCCGAAAGTTGTGTTCTTTTTATTTAGCCCGTCGTCTGTGGAAAAAGAATATAAATATAGAACAAGAAAAGTGTAACATGCTATTACCAGCGAAAGTTTTGTGTCACAGAACATAGCTAGCTATTCTGATCACAAACTATGGCAAATAGTCCCTGACACCATAGCAACTGAGATGTTGATGGTCTACATGATCTCAAGTATACAAACTCATCAAGTTTTTAACTACCTCAGAGACTAAGTAATTGGTTCAGTCTTGGAAGACTATCTGAGATAACACTGTTTAATCATATTTTGTTTTATAAATCATACAGCAGAACTTTTTTTTTAATTAAAACTTTGTTCGGTTTCTGTTTCTGTATCTAAGCTACATCTGTAGAATTTTTCATCCTTCAGTTACTAGTAAAGAGGAGAGTGTTAGGAGAAAACATTCATAGGGCATTCTCAGTAGGATCTCCATACTATTCACTTCTTTGGTGTATTTCTTCTTTTCCTTTCTTTACAGAAAGAAAAAGTTAGGTTTTTTTAGAATGTGCTCATCATCAAGTCTCTACAGCTTAAATCTCCACTTTGGTTAATGTATTTGTGTCAGAGGAGGGTAGGAAAAAATCACATTACTTTGTTGACCCTACTATTCTGAAAGATGCTTTTAGCAGTTGCAATAATGCCAACAAAGAGGTTTTGTTGCCTTAGTTTATATCATTGAGGGAGATGGTGCAGGAAACTAGTAAAAATTAGCAAAATGCTTCCCTTTTCCTTTTGGCGTCTCTTGAGGAGACTGCAGGTATCACATATTAGTGCTGCTGTAACACAAGAGACTTGGCGTGTTTAGTGCTTTGCATGACAGCTTAGTCTGTGGCTGCAATTCTCCCAATATACCCAGATTAGCACTTCTATTGAGTCTTAGAATTTCTTTTTAGTTGAAGTCTTCTCCTTTCTGTTGTTTTGTAGGTATTTTTAACACAGCACTTCAGTATCTTTGTCTCTTTTTCAAGGCCGTCGTTACACAATTATTAAAAATAACAGTAGTTTTTCACAATCGTAACAATTGACACATATTAATGGCGCAAACAAGGAAAATTTGTAACTGGAAATGGTCAGACATGTTTTTTTGTGTCCATGTGTGTGTGAATGGGCATGATACTGGTGTAGGGGCTTTGATGAGAATAGATTTGGTGTTCTGTAAAATTAATGGAAATTTTTCAAATTAGCCTTTATTTGTTTCTGTTTCCAAAGTATTGTCTCCCAGACCTTAAGTTTTGTATCACTCAAGGTAACAGGTCCTCCTGTACCAAGAGACACTGGGGACATTTTGCAGAACTGATGTAGATCTTGAAGCAACACTGTTATCTCTTTATATATTTGTGTCACTTAGATTATCTTGACTCACTCTCATTCTTTAACTGTATTATTATTTCCACACATAAATTCCCCAGACCACAATGACTTGGTTCATGTAGCTTTACTGGTTTTGCTCATTGGAACTGCAACTGTGTAAGGTCTAAAGGATGCATCGTCTAACCATAAACATGAAATCAGATAAGCTATGTTTACTCTGTGTAGTTTCTTTCTCGGCATCTGTCCTCCTTCCTATCAATGTTTCCAACACTAAGGATGAAAGCTGCTGGGGAGATTTCACTTGAACAGTTGGAAAGAGAAAATGTGATATTTTCCATGGCCCTTCCTTTTGCAGTTTCCTCCAGAGCTTTCATATGAAACAGTGTAGACAAAGGTGCTGCTTCCCCTGCATGGTAAGGCCTCATAGCAGTTCTGGGAAGGTGTGAGATGTCTGAATCTGAGCAGAAAAGAAAGAGAGCAAACTTTTTTGTATATTCTCAGTTGTTGAGTTTAATGGAGTTATGAGGGGAGAGAGATGCTATGGCATTAAATGTAATTTCAAAGCTTTTATATCTTGCCTTGCTTACTTCTACATGTAAGAATTACAGACTAAGTCTCTCCTTTTTGGTTTTCTCACTCTGTTTTGTGTGTGTATGAAAGGGGAGGACGTTCTTTTTTCTTTTTAATCAAATATGCTGACTAATAGCAGCCTACTATCACAACTCAAACCGCTTTTCATACAAATTTAGAGATACATAAATTAGGCTTTTGAGTATTACACTACTGTGAATTGAAACTCCCTACACATGCACTCCTGCCTCTGCATTTCATAGTAAATGTGCTGTTGTACTTTATAGAACTGCACGGTGAAGCTTCATAGCATACAGAGGGTTTTTTTCCCTATTTCGAAAACTTTTCATGTGGCAGCTGATGTTTTGTTTGCTGGCCTGGAAGAACTGTGCTCTGTGGGCATTATGTCTCAGTGTGTTGACAGTGCTGTCACTTTGAGTTTCCATCACAGCATTAAAATAATAAGGTGGGAGTAAAGATTTTGAGCTGTGACTAAACTTGGTCAAATGCCCCAAAAATTTACTAAAATTTCTCATATTTTCATATGATTTCCCATATGCTACTGCTGCTTCCTGCACAGCAAAATACTACAAATAAGTCCTACTAGCACTTCTGTCATTTTGAACACAAACTCATTGCCTCAAACACCAAAGCTTTTTATTACCTACTCAATTTTGCTGATGAAGCTGTTAATTTCCTTGCACTTTATTTCCTAGAAATCGCTTCTTTGTCACACCTAAGTCTTCCTCCCAAAAGTACTTTTTGGCTTTCCTTTATGTTTTACTGAGGGAGTAGAAATATTTCCCAGTCAACCCCTGAATCATAGCATTGTCACAGTTGGAAAGGACCTTAAAGATCATCTAGTTCCAACACCCTGCCTGGCAGGAACACCACCCGCTAGATCAGGTTGCCCAGGGCCCCATCAAGCCTTGTCTTAAATCTTCCAGGGATGAGGCTTCCACAACTTCCCTGGGCAACCTGTTCCACTGGCTCACCACCCTCATAGTGAGGAACTTCCTCCTAATATCTAATCTAAATCTGCCCTCCTCTAGCTTACACCTATTTCCCCTGGTTCTATCACTACTTGACCTCCTGAACAGTCCTTCACCAGCTTTCTTGTAGGTCCTCTTAAGATACTGGAAGGCCACAAGAAGGTCTTCTTGGAGCCTTCTCTTCTGCAGACTGAGCAACCCCAATTTCCTCGGTCTGCCCTCGTAGGAGAGGTGCTCCAGTCCTCTGATCATTCTCATGGCCCTTCTCTGGACTCGCTCCAGCACCCCCATCTCCCTCTTGTAATAGGGGCTCCAGAACTGGATACAATATTCCAGGAATCATCCTCCTTAGTAAGTTTGCAGATGACACTAAGCTAGGTGGGAGTGTCGATCTGCTGGACAGTAGGAAGGCTCTGCAGAGGGACCTAGACAGGCTGGATAGATGGGCAGAGGCCAGTGGGATGAGTTTTAAAAAGGGTAAATGTAGAGTCCTGCATTTTGTTAGTAACAACCCCCAGCAGCGTTACCGGCTTGGGAAGGTGTGGCTGGAGAGCTGCCCAGCAGAGAAGGACCTGGGGGTGCTGATTGACAGCCAGCAGTGTGTGCAGGTGGCTAAGAAGGCCAATGGCATCCTGGCTTGTATCAGGAATAGTGTGACCAGTAGGAGCAGGGAGGTGATCTTGCCACTGTACTCAGCACTGGTGAGGCCACACCTCGAGTACTGTGTGCAGTTTTGGGCACCACAGTATAGGAAGGACATAGAGGTACTAGAGAGGGTGCAGAGGAGGACAACTAAGCTAGTCAGGGGTCNATGGGAAGAGCCTACTCCTATGCCTTTAAGGTTTCTTTCTTGAAGAATATCCAGCTTTTGTAGACTTATTTACCTTTCAGGACTGCCTCTCAAGGGACTCTCTTAACTAGTGTGCTAAACAGTCCCAAGTCTGCCTTCTGGAAATCCTGGGTAACGGTTTTTCTGACTCTTCTTTACTTCACCAAGAATTGAAATCTCTATCATTTCACAGTTGCTAAGCCCAAGACAACCTCCAGCCACCACATCTCCCACCAGTCCTCCTCTGTTTGTAAACAGCAGCTCTAATGGGGCACTAATCATTAGGCTCACTTACTAACTGTAACAGGAATTTCTTTTCCACAGACTCCCAGAACCTCCTAGACTGTTTCCTCTCTGCTGTATTGTATTTCCAGCAGACATCTGGTAAGCTCATGTCCTACATGAGAACAAGGGCTAGCAATCATGAGACTTCTGCCAGCTGCTAATAGAGTGCTTCATCTGCCTCTTCATGCTAGTTGGGTGGTGTGTAACAGACTCCCACCAGTATATCAACCTTGTTGGCCTTTTCCCTGATCCTTACCCATAAGCACTCAGCTTTGTCATTACCATCATTGAGCTCTATAGAACTGGAACATTATCTTGTGTACAGAGCCACCCTAGTGCCTCCTTTTCCTTGGCTATCACTTCTGAAGTGCTTATATCTACCCATTGCAGCATTCCAGTCTTGAAAATCATCCCACCATGCTTCCCTGGTGGCAACTATGTCACAGTTTTCCTGCTGCACTACGGCTTCCATCTCCTCCTGTTTGTTGCCCATGCTGCCTGCACTGGTGTAGATACACTTCAGCTAGGCTGTTGATCTCACTTGCAAGCCTGACACATTGTCTTTAGGATTACCTCTGATGCTAAAGCTTAGATGCAGATTTCATTTCCAGAGATCTCTGAATTTCATAATTGCTGGGATGGCATAGAGTGTCTTCAGAGCTTTGCTATTCTCCAGTTCATCTATTCTTTTCTTCTAAGCATCTACTTTTTTAAACACTGTCTGTTTTTATATTCTGTAACTTAGATGTTATTTCCAGTTCCTGGGGTGTTTGTGTGTTTGAAAAGTTTGTGCAGAAGTCTTAATCCAGCTTTCTGAAATGGAGACATCTCATCCAAATTAAGAGGGAACCAAACTGCTTATTTTTATTTTTCTGGATGACCACAGTAAAACTGCATTTTTATGCATGCGATGACATTTTTATACCTATGAAAATTTAAAAACATTTAAAACATAAAAGTCAGTCTGAGACATATCAGAACATAAAAGAGAAATATAAAACAAAATATTCTGTCTTCAGCATTTATTAGGTGTCTGCAAAGGTACTACCTGCTTGTTTCATTGTCTTTAGGTACCTCCTTGCTCTTTGTTTTAAATTCCATGCTGAAACAACCAATAACTCTTCTACACAGTACAGGAATTAACAACAAGTTTTTTCAAATAGAGGTAGTTAACTTTAAGGAGGCCAAGTCATCTGAAGTTCTTATGTATAAACTCATTTCTGTAATAGTACGTAGATTAAGCTGTTGCTGTGAAGTTCATATTTCCAAATTTTAAGTAGAGGGTGAATTTAAAACTTTTGTCCCCCCACTGTGACATCATCCTGTATGGATGCACTGACTTTGCTTCTTTTAATTTGAAGATGTCTGTGAGCAGATTTCTTCTCTGCATTTGAACTTACGTTATCTTTAGAGAAAGTTTTTAGTGTGCTGTAGTTCCAGATAGCTTTCAAAACACAGAAGTTTTGTTACTGCATCATCAGAACAAAGTTATAGGGCAAGAAACTCTAATGAAACACCTGATGATGCTCACGAGCCTTGCCTCTTCACTACTGATGCTAAAGTCCTAGGACTCTGTCTTAGTTGTTACCTGGTCATACGACTTTCTTGACTCAAAACCATAGTTCAGGTGTTGTGTGACAGTGAAAACTTTTATGTGCTCCCAAATTTATCACTTTACTTACTTATGTGAGCTGACTGTCAAACTTACCTGACAGGTTGTCTGTTTAAACCTCTGCCAACACTGTGATGTCCAGACTTTTAGTTTGAAATTTTTAGTATGATTTGATATCATTCAGAGAGGCAAAATGCCAAAGATAGTGAGGTCTCAAATTCCCTTAGCTGACAGAACAATTAGTAATTTAAACATTATTTGTGTTACCTAACTTTAGAATAGAACTCAAAGAATTGAAGTCATATTTACTAGGAAAAAGAAAAAAATGGAACTAAGTCTTTCAATTTTATTATTGTTCCATCACATGTAATATTCAAGACTTTAAGCACACAGTAAAAGTATTGGCAATCAAATAAAAATTAATACTCATAAAATAAAAAGGTAATTGTAGCATTCTAATAGCACATGGTTTAAGCCAATAAAATAGAAGGGAATAATTACCATTCTTCAACTCCACTACAAGAGGAAGTAAGAGGATAGAAAAGAGTGTCTGCAAAATAAAAAAATAAAAATGAAAAAAAGCGCCAATTGTACTACTAGGAAAACAATGCCAGTGCTTTAGAAAACACATTTTCTAAAGTTTTAGTAGGCTTAGTTATCAAAACATTTCAAGAAAAATATACCCTTTATACATATATTTTTCTGCAGCTTGTCTGCATTTCTGATACATTCTTTAAATGGGTTTTGCCTGCCTTAATAAGGCACATCATTTGAACAGAAACCTCACTGTGTGATAACAGGCAACACATAGCGAAAAAATGCCTCAAGGTTTTTTTCCCTGCTATATTTGGCTCTCAGGGCTAAGTCGATTTGAGTTGGGCTGATTATAATAAGCCAGAAAGTCACTATGAACTAATTATTTTCTGTTCATTTATGTGATTAATGGTGAAAACTTGGATAACTTTTGCATATCTTGAGTCCCATATAATTAATCGTCTTGAACTTTACCAAAAAAACCCCAAAAAACCACCAACAAAAAAAAACCACCTCAAGGTGCCCCTAGATTTTTTTCCAAAGCACTGGTGTTTCACTAGCGTTAGCTCATGAAACTGACAAAATCAGAGAATGTTTTGCAAAGAAGTGACATGTTTGTGTAAGTCCTCAGAGGGCATTGATGAATTTCTTCCACCACCAAAAGACTAGAATCTAAATTTTGTGGTAGCAACTAAGTTATTGTGTGAACTAAATGTTTCAGAGGAAAAAGAGGGGGAAAAAAACCAACAACAAACAAAAAAGAATCTGTCCTCTAGAGAGACAGTAGGGCTTGGAAGAAATAGCATGGGGAAGACAGTTACTTTGGATTAGCTCGTTGACAGCCAAATCAAGCTCATAACAAGTCCAAATCCTGAGGCAAATTCTAGCATCTGAGAAAGCTATAGCAACCTTTTCAAACTGTCAGGGTGAAGAACTCTACCTTCCTCCTATTTCATTCTTATTTTGGCCCTCAAGTGTGGTTTAGATAGCTTTGAAAATAAAATCTATGCTTAAAACATAAAAAATGTAGCAGTTCCACACTACATGTTTCTTCTAGATAGTTCACAAAACTTTTGTTTCTTCCATGTAGTAAAGACTGACCTGACAATAGAAGTCTATATTGTATTTCAGGAAAGAGAAGCCATCTCTTGAACAATGAAACACAAATACCAAAAAGTGACCCTAGCTAGTGGCACAGATCTGTATGAAAGACTGGCTTAGCAGTAGAACACGAAAATCCTATATCTGGTCTTGAGTTTTGCATCCCAACATCTGTAGGATTACTGAAATGATACAGATGGACTCCAAAGTTCTCATAATTCTTAGAGTATGCTCACACTGAAAACAGAAATTACTTAAGATAACTCATGTTCAGGATCTCAGGTCATTCTTATTAGAATGTCATTGGATTCAGCCCTGTAGGGAAAAGAGGCCCAAGGTAGCTGCGTAAGATGCAAAGAATACCTTTTCCAAGCTCAGAAGAGATGCATCCCAAAAAAGAGGAAATCTAACAAAAATGCCAGGACCCCTGCATGGATGAACAGGGAAGTTCTGGACAAATTCAAGTTCAAAAAGGAAGTCAACAGAGGTTGGAAGCAAAGACAAGTAGTCTGGTAAGAGTACAGAGAAACTGTCCAAGAAGCCAGGGAACAGGTTAGGAAAGTCAAAGCCCTGATATCCTGGCCAGGGATATCAAGGGCAACAATAAAAGCTTCTACAGGTATATTAGTGATAAAAGGAAGACTAAAGATAATGTAAGCCATTTCCAGAGGGAAACAGGAGACCTTGTAACCCAGTATGTAGACTAGGATGAGATATTGAACAACTTTTTTGCCTTGTTCTTCACTGACAAGTCTTCAAGCTACAAAGCCCAAGTCACAGAAGGCAAAGGCAGAGGCTGGCAGAAGAACTGCCCACTGTAGGAGAAGATCAGGTTTGAGTCTACTCAAGGAACCTGAAAGTGCACAAGTCCACAGAATCCAATAAGATTCATCTGTGAGTCCTGAGGGAATTCACGGATGAAGTTGCTAAGCCACTATCTATCATATTTGGGAAATCATGGCAGCCAGATGAAATTTCCAATCTTAGGAAAAGAGGAGACATAACCTCTATTTTTAAAAAAGGAAAAAAGAAATACCTGGAGAACTACAGGCCAGCCAGTCTTACCTCTGTTCCCAGTAAGATCATGGAGCAGATCATCCCAGAAATTATGGTAAGACAAGTGGAAAACAAGATGATTGTTGACAGCCAGAGTGGTTTCACTAAGGACAGATCATGCTTAATGAATCTGATGGACTACTATGACAGAGTTACAGTGTTGATGGATAAGGGAGGAGCAACCAATGTCATCTGCTTGATTTTTGTAAAGCATTTGACACTGTCCCACATGTCATGTTTCTCTCTAAATGGGAGAGACATGGATTTGATGGTTGGACTGACCACTCAGTGGATAAGGAATTGGCTGGATGGCCACACTCAATGAGTTGTGGTCAACGGATTGATGTCTGAGTGGAGACTGATGAAAAGTGGTGTCCCTCGAGAGTCGGTAGTGGAAGTAATGCTGTTTGCCATCTTTGGTGGTGACATGGACATTGGGATTCAGTGCACCCTCAATGAAAGTTTGCTGACAACACCAAGCTGTTGACTGCTGGTACAGTTGACATGTTGCAGGGAAGATATGTCATCCAGAGAGGTCTTGACAAGCTGGAAAGGTGGGCCTGTGTCAACCTCATGAGGTTCAACAAGGCCAAGTGCAAGGTTCTCAACCTGGGCTGGGGCAATCCCAAGCACAAATAAAGGCTGGGCAATGAGTGTATCAAGAACATCCGTACAGAGAAGGACTTGGGGGTATAAGTGTATGAATATCTGAATATGAGCCAATAACATATGCTTGCAGTCTAGAAAGCCAATCACATCCTGGGTTGCATCAAAGAAATAGGGCAGACTTTAATTTGTTTAGCAGCTTGGTTTCCAGTATTCCGTGGGAGAGAATATTGAGGGACGTAGGAGTCCAGGAAGGCTGGACGATCTTTAAGGATGAGGTATTGAGGGCTCAAGAGCAGGCTGTATCCATGTGCTGTAAGACGAGCAGGCAGTAAAGGAGACTGGCCTGGTTGAACAGGGAGCTCTGGCTAG
>VWZX01006542.1:0-25634 GCA_013399015.1 Galbula dea
GCATTCAGTAACTCCACCTTCTTTGTATCTTTTGTCAACCAGGCACCCACCTCATTTGGCAGTGGGCGTACATTGCCTCTAGTATTCGTTTTTTGGGCAATGTATTTGAGGAAGCCCTTCCTATTGTCCTTGACCTCCCTTGCAAGGTTTAATTCCAGAAAGGCCTTAGCTTTCCTATTTGCCTCTCTACAACCTCTGACAACAGTCTTGTACTCTTCCCTTGTAGTCAGCTCCTCCTTCCATGAGCTGTAGAATCTCTTCTTCCACTTGAGTTTGCCCAGCAGTTCCTTACTTAACCAAGCAGGTCTCCTGGCTCCCCTCCTCGATTTTGTACGTGTTGGGATGCTCTGATCTTGAGCTTGGAAGAAATGGTCCTTGAATGTTAACCAACTCTCTTGGGCCCTTTTATCTTCTAGTACCCTGTCCCAGGAGATTTCCCCTAGCAATTTCTTGAAAAGATCAATGTTGGCTCTACTGAAGTCTAGGGTTGTGATCCTAGTAGGTATCCTGTCTACCACACAAGATCCTGAATTCTAGCATCTCATGGTCACTGCAGCCAAGGTTGCCCTCAACCTCTACCGTTTCAACCAGACCCTCCTTGTTAGTGAGTATGAGGTCCAGCAGCGCTCCCCTCCTAGTGGGCTCATCCACCAGTTGCATCAAGAAGTTATCATGAATGCACTGGAGGAACCTCCTGGACTGTGAATGGCTGGCTGAGCAGGCTTTCCAGCAAATAGCTGGGGAGTTAAAATCCCCCATGAGAACCAGGGCCTGTGATTGCGAGGCCACTGTCAGCTGCCTGGAGAGAGCCTCATCAGCTTCCTCATCCTGATCAGGTGGCCTGTAATAAACACCCACAACAGTATCACCCATGCTAGCCTGCCCCTTAATTCTCCTGGTTAAACTCTCAACTCACCACTCATCCACCCCTGGACAGAACATTCTAGCTGCTTTCTTGTGTAAAGAGCAACTCCCCCACCACACCTTGTAGACCTGTCTTTCCTAAAAAGGACATAGCAATCCATGACCACATTCCAGTCATGAGAGCTGTCTCCCCCATGTCTCTGGAATTGCCACCAGATCATAACCCCTTGACTGCACATGGATTTCTAATGTCTCCTGTTTATTCCCCATGCTGTGTGCATTCGTATACAGGCATTTCAGGGAGCGAGCTGAGCATGCCTGTTCTACCATAGAAGGGTGGGAGGCCTTCTGGTCTGTGTTAGAACTAGCACTAGAACAATGGCCCACTGGTGCAGACTTGGTAACAACCCCATCGCTCTTCGAACTCTAGTTTAAAGCTCTATGGCTGTGCCCTGCTAATTCTTGTCCTAGAATCATTTTTCCCTTGGCAGATAAGCCTTACCCACCTCCTAACATCTGGCCTGGTATCTTTTAAAACCAGCCATTATCAAAGAACCCAAAGCCCTGCCTGTAGCACCAGTCTCAGAGCTAGGTGTTTAAGGACTGAATTCTTCTGCTTCATTGCATGTCATGGTCAGGTACTGGAAGTAGGGAAGAGAAAATAACTTGCGCCCCAGGCCCTTTTACCAGCCGTCCCAAGACCTTGAAACCTCTCTTCATTCCCCTCAGACTCAAATGTGTTTATTGGGAAAATCCATTGTGAGGAAAAGGTTAAGAGCTCAGCTCATTTGTAACCATTATGTAAATGAAAGTCTCCTTTTTCTCACTGTGCTTCAAATCTGATATGTCAGCCAGTATAAGTTCTGCCAATTAGATAATTGGCATTCAATGAGTGCAAGCAGGTATAATTATAAATCTTCATTATGTTGTTACAGAAGTTTTTCCCCTGTCAGTTCTTAAAGTTACTTTCTTAGAAATTTAGTTTTCCTCTCAAGAAGTTTTCTATATTTAATGTTAGGAAATGACAAAAAAGTGCCTAATAAAATGTCATGTTCTCCTTCAGAGTACTTATGTCCTCATTTATGAAGTCAGAATTTGTTACATAACAAACTTGTACATCCTTCTTTATTTATAGGGGTGATACTGTGAAGCCATTTCCTTATCTTCCTCTCATTTTTTTTAATTAGTCTCTCAAATCAAATGTGTACTTACCCACTCATCTAATAGACTTTTGGTATTAAAAGGAGCTCTTTAAATTATGACTTTGCAGTTGTCAGCTATGTTTGGCCTTGGATTTGTTTAGTTTGCCTGTGAGCTAATAGTGCAGTTTTAATGATGTAAGAGAAATGTGTGGCATTGGTCTTAGTCTGAGTATGAGAGTCTATATCATTCCCAGTGTTACATATAGTACTGTGACTTCCTTAATTATATGTCACATCATATTGTAGAATCATAGAATTGTCAGAGTTGGAAGGGTCCTTAAAGATCATCTAGTTCCACCCCTCTGCCTGGGCAGGGACACCTTCACTAGATTAGGTTGCCCTGAGCCCCATCCAGCCTGACCTTAAGAATTTCCAGGAGTGGGGCTTCCACAACTGCTCTGGATAACCTGTTTCACTGTCTCACCACCGTAACAGTGAAGAACTTCCTCCTAATGTCTAATCTAAACCTACCCTCATTGGCAAAAGGATGCACTCAATTTCCCAGTTTACAGTCACCAGAACCTCAATGTTAATATGGACTGGTCAGGAGAAAAATCTTATTTCCCCTGAGACCGATAAGGCTTTTTTACAAGGGAAAATGTGGCGAGAGATCATGTAAAAAAACCAAACTGCGGTCATAAGGGATTGACTGCTGCTGATACCTTGCTTTTGTTTGTGGCCTATGTAAAGATGTTTAGAAGTCTTTCCTGAAAGTCTTCTAAGTATAATGTACCCTAAAATTAAGCATTTTAATTGTATAAAAGACAGCCGGAAATTATAATGGACTAAATACCTTTCTACAGACTTTTATCCTTATTCTTTGTAACGTGCAGTTTACATATTTGCAATTGCTTATTGAATAAGCAGTGACTGAAGTGGATTACTAAAATATGTAAAAATCACACAATTGTAGCAAACTTGAAAAAAAAAACCAAAACAGATTTGTAGTTTGTTTTCCACATCATTTTCTTCTAAGCTGTTTTGATACACCTACTTATCTCTCTACCTTACACTCTGTGAAATTTGAGACTGCCTGAGAGTATCTGAGAGTTTTGGTGACCTCTTTTAACAGTCCCAGACTATTACAGTAAGATACCAAAAGTGGTTAACAGCATAACCCGTATCTACAAGAACTTCTGTAAATAAGTATTGAGAAAATTAACATTTCACATTCAGACAATTTAATGAGAAAGTAATGTTTTAGAACAAAACATCAGATCCTTATATAGAGGAAATGCCTAGTGTAATGAATGTATGTATTTTTGAGGAAGAAGTAGCTTTAGTATTTTGCATGTGGGTATTCCCACTAGCAGTTTTCAGGAAATGCACTAATTGTGTTTTTATAAAATTTATAGAAGCTATCTTGCTAAACTAGCAGAAATTGTGCTGCTGAAAGCTGTACGATTGAGTTTAATTTTAGAATCAATTTCTAGAAAGCTGATTAGTTATTTGGGTTGAAATTTGGGAAATCACTTTTGAGTTCTTTAAAGCTTTTGAATACATTTCTTACTGCTTTTATGGTTTCAACAGAGTTTATTAAATATTGCAGTGAATAGTAAATGCTAAAGCTATAAATATAGTTATTATCAGCATATCACATCTGTTGATTTCACTGATGGCCAGCCTTTTTTATGCTATGGTTTTGTGCACAGACTTACTGCTTATTCCATGGAAGACTTTACTTTTTGTCAGTTTGCATGACAAATGCAGTTCATTGGTGCAGTAGTTATTTACTAGATGAGAAATGTAACAGTTTGTCAAAGTGAGCTCTTAGTTTTGTAAGAGCTTTCTGTCATATCATTTACTAGAGTCTGAGCCAAATAAGAGGATAATATAAGAATATTAATATTAATAAATAAGAAGACAATCCTTGATGGGAAAAATAATTCCATACTTTTCACTTCTTGCTGTTACTCAGCATGTTGGAAAATCTGCTTGATAATTTAATCAAAAATAATGAATTCCAAGGTTAAAAAGGACAATAAGTTACAAAAGACAGCTTCATAATTTTGAAATAGATTTTTGATGTGTGATTGCATGTATAAAGTTGAATACTATGGGTTTACTAAATAGGAACATTTTTGCTGGGTTATTAGTTTCGTATTACAGTTTCTGCACCTATATCTCCCCTTTGTAACTATTGCTGTTATATTATATTGTATAGTGGAAGAGCACTGTGAAGCAGAGAATTTTCAGTAACTGAAGCAGCAAATTTAGGTGTTTGGTTTTTTTTTTAGTTAGGCCAGGATGTGAAATAGTAGAAGGAATCTGCAGTATTTGAGATAAGCAGAAATTTTGAGATAATCTGGATAATAATGGGGAAAAAAAGGGAGTTGAGGTCTGATAAATTAGCTTTAATAAGGTGTCTACAGCAGGTATTTCTGTATGTAGGTAGGTGAAATGAGATTAAATGTTGATGTGGATGCTACCCAAGCAGTAACTACTAGCTGAATTATTTTGACTTGCGGTAATATCTGAAGAATGGTGTGGGCAGGAGGTGGTAGGCATTTGAAAACAAAATAAGAAAATTGAAAACTGAAGAAATTTTAGCTTCATCAATTCCTTCAGTCTTTCTACATACGTTAATTATTGGTATTTTGCAGAAGGGAAATTATTAACATTTGTATTTTTAAATATTTTTTTGATTATGACTTACTTTTAGCCACATGGGATTGTTTCACACAGCACATCTTAGAATAAATAATTTTTAGAGATTTCTTTGCCCATGCAAATACCAATATAAACAGGCTACAAGTAGTGAAGCTTAGGTAGGAGATAAATTACTATTTGAAGTATTTTTTCATTTTTGGTCAAATCTCTGTTTATTCCCTCACCAGACTGTCTCATTTTCTTACTGTTCTCTCCCTTATATCGAGAATATTTCCCTAATCATAGAATGGCTCAGGTTGGAAGGGACCTTAAAGATCATCTAGTTCCAACCCACCTGCCATGGGCAGGGACGCCACATGCACTAGACCAGGTTATCCAGGGCCACATCCAGCCTGGCCGTAAACACGGCCAGGGATGGGGCCTCCACAACCTATCTGGGCAACCTGTTCCATCTGGGGATCTGTTCAAAACTGTACATGCCATTTTATTTTACCTTGTATCAATGATTATGTTAAATACCATGGGTCTCTTTAGCCTGGAGAAGAGGAGACTGAGGAGGGACCTCATCAATGTCTACAAATATGTTAAGGGAGAGTGCTGGGAGGACGGAACCAGAGTCTTCTCATTGTTGTCCAATGTTAGGACAAGAGGCAATGGGAGCAAGTTGGAGCATAGGAGGTTTAGTGTAAACATTAGGAAAAACTCTTTGATAGTGAGAGTGACAGAACACTGGAACAGGCTGCCCAGGGAGGTTGTGGAGTCTCCTTCTTTGGAGACATTCAGAATCCACCTGGACTCATTCCTGTGTGACCTCATCTAGCGGTGTTGTACTAGATCTTTCTAGGTCCCTTCCAACCCTAACATTCTATGATTCTATGAAAAATTAAAATTTGAAAATAAGAACATTTTTTTTCCCTATTGCTTTAATTATTTCATAAAAGTTCCCCTCCATCCTAGCTTTGGGTTATTATAGACAAAGACATTTGGATGATATTTCACCCCTTAGGTGAACGTGTCCTTCCTGTATGAGATCACTATGGCAGAAATGACTTGATTCTTCTGCTATTGTCTCTTTCTTGGCAGTAGCTACTAATGGACTTTATTTTGCTCAGCAGAAGGTTTTGTTACAATATAAATTGTGATTTTATAGGTAGATTGCTATTTGTAGGCTTAATCTCTAATTTACCATCTTTTTGTTGTTTCCCCTTTTCCCCTCTGATGATGTGACTGGACTTTGCAGATATTTAGTCTGTGTGATGAATCTCCTGGACTTAAGTAAGGAGGATATTTATAGCACACATTTGCACTAAGTGTTTATCTGCACAAGGGACACTGCAGGAAACAAAAGCTGTGGACCAAAGTTGTGGCTGTCAGAATATACAGAGTCCTCTGTGAATAAATTTGCTTTGAAAAAAGAAAAGTGGCTTAACAGAGTGCCTGGATCAAGTCTTAAATACAACAAATACACAGCAGTTTAGCACCACATCATGTAGTTGTATAGGGAACTGCTGGAAAGAGTCCAGCGCAGAGCCACAAAGATGATGGAGCTGGAACATCTTACTTATGAGGAAAGGCTGAGGGAGCTGGGTCTCTTGAGCTTGGAGAAGAGGAGACTAAGGGGTGACCTCATCTATGGTTTTAAGTATGTGAAGGGTGTGTGTCAGGAGGATGGGGTCAGGTTCTTCTCAGTGAAGCCCAGTGACAAGACAAGGAGCAATGGTTGTAAGCTGAAGCATAAGAGGTTCCCTGTGAATACACAAAGAAAAGTTTTCCCAGTTGAGGTGCCAGAGCACTGGAACAGACTGCTCAGACAGGTCGTGGAGTCTCCTTCTCTGGAGGTATTCAAAACTCGTATGGATGCGCTTTTGCGTGACTGGGTCTAGGGAATCCTGCTGTGGCAGGGGGGTTGGACTAGATGATCTTTCGAGGTCCCCTCCAACTCCTAACATTCTGTGATTCTGTGTTTCTTGTCTCTTAAGATTTCCTGGGATTGCTCACAGGGTGTGCCTTGGTGGAGTGCAGGAGGCACCAGGGCCCTGCCTTGCAGTCCTCAGTCTTCTCACTCTCTGCTGGGCTGCTGGTGGTAGGTGTGGTGGCAGCAGTTTGGCTTTGCAGAGGGAGAACAGTGTAAGTGTTGCTACTAATTTAGTAAGACATTCTGGTTTCTGGCTGAAAGAGAAAAGATTTAATGGAATAGTGCTGTAGCAAATTGGTATAACTTTTAGAAGTATACCTACCTTAGACAAACTGTTTTGAGCTCTCCTGGTTGAACACTGAAGTTTAAAAAATCGAAACAGCAGTTGCAAACTAAGATAGTTCTTGCTTTTCTAGAAACAAATCATTAGATTTCCTTAGGAACAATACTTCTGAAGCACAGATAAAATGACTTCCTGTCCCAGGGTTTCCTGTATCCACGGCAACCTGACTTTAACTGCTTATTTTTAGTTTCCTGAGCAAACAGTTGCAAATCCTGGGGCAAAAAGTGAGCACTCTAGTATTCTGGAGTACTGCCTTTGCAAAGGTTTCACAGATGAGTGTAGCTGATGATCTCGTAATGTAATCCAGTGAACTGCAATATGGCAAAATAACAGAAATAATGAACTTCAGATTTGGGGTAAGAAGTTGGTTTTGTTTATTTCAAATATAACTTCAGCTTTGTAACAGTAAAATTCAAATTAACAAATGAGCAACTAGTGAAAGGAAACTTGTTTCCAGTTGGCATTTCTACTTGAATGCAATTGAAACATTTCCTAATCATTCTTAACTATATAATGTAGTTACTGAATTTAGTAGGATTTTTATTTTGAAGTTACTAGAAGCCGTTATTTTGGCAGCTTAATTGGTTTTGTGCTGCAGCCAATAAAATATTTTCTGGCTTGGTTGGCAGTACATGTGTTTCATTGTTCGTTTACTTTGAAAATTTTTTCAGTGTAGTTCAAACTTAGTTTCATTTTTAAGCTACTTATTTGTCATTATAGGAGAATTTATAAAATACCAATCTCAAAAGCAATACTTGTATGTTAAAGACTGTACACATAGAATCTTTAATCTTCCGTATTAATAATATTCATGAACTTCTTTTTATCTCTACTAGC
The DNA here is from genome assembly GCA_013399015.1 of Galbula dea. Lineage (NCBI taxonomy): Eukaryota > Metazoa > Chordata > Aves > Piciformes > Galbulidae > Galbula > Galbula dea. The sequence goes on from VWZX01006542.1 coordinate 7,772, forward strand.
GAAGTCAGAAATGAATGAGGAGGCCAAAGGCAGGGATATGTGTGGTCTGCAAAGTTTTCCACCCTACCCGGGAGCATTCCTGTATATCCTTAATTGTTTTCTTTTGTTGCTGCTCCAGAAAGAGGCTCTGGGCTGTCCAGCTGCTTGCCAACTCTGCACAGGGAGACAAGTTAGCTGTCACAATTTAGGCCTTTCGAGCATCCCACGGAACTTTCCAAAAACGACAATTCTTGTGTACCTCAGTGGGAATAATATATCGTGTGTCACTCCAAATGAGCTAAGAGGCCTTCAGAAGCTTGCTGCACTCTACATGGATAACTCCAGTATTGCATATATATACCCAAAAGCTTTTGTGGAACTCCCCAGACTGTGCTACTTGCATCTAAGTAACAATAATATTAAGCGCCTGGATCCAGGAATCTTTGAGGGTCTTTCCAATCTTCATTTTTTATACCTTCAGAATAATCAAATAGCTTTTATTCCAAGAGGATTATTTAGTGATCTCCTTTCTGTTCGATATTTAACACTTCAGAGAAATCGTCTCAGTGTCCTTGGAAGCGGGACTTTCTTGGGAATGATAAATCTCCAAACACTTAACCTGGCCAATAATAAGATTTCACGGATATCAGATTCAGCATTTCATCTTCTTGACAAACTTACATATTTGTTCCTTGAAGGTAACAACTTAACACTTGTGCCATCAAATGCTATTGGAAGGCTCAAAAACCTTGAAAGACTTTCTTTGTCTCACAATCCCATTGGATCAATACATCCTTTTGCTTTTAAAGGACTTAACAAGCTTAGATATCTGTCTTTAAAAAGCGTTAACCTAAAATGTATTGCTCTAAATGGATTTTTTGGATTAAACAACCTTAGCCAGTTAATCTTAAGTTATAATGATTTAGAAAACATAAATTCCACCACTTTTACTTTATTGAACAATTTAATGTATCTGCAGCTAGATAGAAATAAAATAACCAGTGTTGGCGATGGTACCTTTGAAAAAATGGGACAGTCACTTAAAATACTCAGTTTAGCATTTAACAATATTACCGAGTTACAACCTGAAGTGCTCAAACCCTTAGTGTCTTTAACTCATCTACAGGTAAATTACAATCCTTGGAATTGCAGCTGCAGAATGCTTGGTTTACTGAATTGGCTAGCATCGTCTCCTGTTTCTGTAAAAATTAATTGTCAGAATCCCCTGAGTATGCGTGGTAGACCTTTGCATTACATTAAGCGAACTCAGTTTGCAAACTGCAGTAGCCCTACTGCCAGCCCAGAAACAACCTGGGGTCTCGGATCTCTAGGTATCCATCACAGCACTACCACTTTGCTGATGGCATGGCATAAGGGAAACAGGCACAGCACATTTGAACAGTTTGTCAATCCAGAAACTAAATATGTTGCTTTCTGGGAAGCAACTACATCTGCTAACCCGTTGCCCTATGATGAAACTGCTGCTGAAATTCCATCACAGACCACTACAGGATTATCTAGGCCTGTTAACAAAACAATAGGAGACAGTGGTTTATTTCCAACAGATGCCGTTCATGTATCATTAAAAACATCCGTAGTTTGTGCACAACAGGTTGAAAAGCTGAATCAAGCTTTTGACATTTTACTAGCCTTTTTCATTCTGGCTTGTGCTGTGATCTTGTTCTTAACCTGTAAAATTATTCAGATTAAGCAGAAACTGAAGGTGCTGGAAAACTCAGGGGAAAAGAGAATAGAGTATTATGGGTTTTATCAGCCTGGTAGATACAACATAACTGACCCAGTGCAATCTGTAACTCAGAATTCAATGGGACATTCAGAGTTGGACCAAATCAGGCTGCTCAAGCGAACAGCATCTGAAAATCAGGCGCAGGTCATATTGTTTGAACATTCATCACTGTAATTTATTTAAGTTGATGTTAACTTTATTGTGATCTGAAGTGTCTAGAAATCAAGAGCTAAAAATACCTAAAATTTCTAAAAATTTTTATTTCTATATTTCTAAAAATACCTTCACTCATTAAAATCAAGTGGTTGATAGAATTGTGGAAAATGGTATAATCTAGGTTCTGCATCATCGTTTGCTTCCTGAATGCTTCAAAGTTTATTGATTTATTTTTTTTTTTATTAGATGTCATTTAAAGCTGACATAGGTAGATATATGACCCTCTGTTAGGAATCTTCATCTATAATTCAAGTATGCATACAGTAGATTTATTATTTTGCAGTATTTAATAGTATGAGTTTCTGTAGAAATTACATAGCTAGCTTGAAGCAAGCAAAGCATGTTTTTAGCAGAATCATGAAGTCAAGAAATATCGGGGAATGATTACAGTTTCTACGCTGCTGAAAAAAAGTAAGCGTGTTTACATCTAGCATCTGGAAACACTCAAGGAAAAGAAAAATTTAAAATTATACAAATTTTATTCATACTTACGATATATTTTACTCTACAAAGTTGTGTATTCAGTCTGTATAATGAATATATTAAAGTGAATTTTTTGTTAGTGTGTATCTGTATAATTTTAGGATAAGACCTGAAAATGGAGTTAATGGGGAAACTAAATTTCTATTGGATTGAAAAATTTACCGTGTTTATTATATCTAAAGTAACAGAGCTGATTAATTATTGTGAATAAAAGATTTTTTGCCATTTATATAGTAATAGCTTGAACTTTTTTTGGCTAGGTAACAGGTATAAACTGAAGAAATATGCTACACTTTAAATACATAATTCAAATTAATTGCTGAAAATATTTACATATTTGTGCTATATAATTGAAGTGTTAGGTCAAAGTGTTTTCTTAGTGAAGGCCTAATTTTAGACTTCATGAGAATATTATTTTACTATCTAGTTTGCACTTGTTTTCACTTTTTATTTCTATTTTGAATATTTGTGTTCTGTTTTCATTATCATTTAGGTTAATGTCAGATTATGTCTAGTGTGCTGTAGCTTTATTTTCCACTCAAATTTCTGTGATTATTTTTTTTTTGTCTTGCTACTCCAGTGATTTGAACTTTATTCAGGTAAAAGTCTTAAAAATATGTTCCAAATAGTCCGAACTTGTGAAACGTTCAGCTAGCTGAATAAGACTTACTTCTGCAGATACTGCTTGTCTTCTACTGGCCTGTGCTGTAGAGACTTCAGCCACTTGGTTTATAAGCAACACAATTTATAGTTAGATTGTTTTGCCCAGGAAAGAAGGAGACCAGTGCTTTGACAGTCTGTCCTCCACTGGGCTTATTTAGATGTGTAGAAGTATTTTGCTGCTCCAGGATCCAGGCTGGAGGCCAGGACATTCTCTAGATGAACCAGAACTGCTCTCAAGTTTCTTGTTCGTCCTGCCTGCCTTCTGCTCATATAACTCATGTGCCTGGCCATGTTATGCTTCTCCCTATGTTTCTGTTGGTCCATCTCCAGGAATGACATACGTTATCTGCTACCAGTGCATGTATAGACCTTGACTGCACTGTATGCACTGTATGTGAATGTGCAAGTCTGCCTTTGTTGCTACTACTTGTTTGTCTCTATTAAATGTAATGAAATATCAACTTACTGTACTGTCAGATTGTATTTTACTTTATAGTAGATTGAGTAGTTCTGTTTTATAGAACACTTAATTCCACTGCTTGGACAAAAGCTTTATTTTGGATTGCTCAGGTAGAAACTTTTTTTATAGTTATATACGTGTAGTGGGTAAATGTTTTTAAGGAGGGAAACCATTGACTCTAGTTCGTGGCTGGTTTGGGGTTTATTTTTATGTTTCTAATCCATTACAATCTCTTCCTCTTTATCCCATTTTTGTTTGTTTCTACCTCTCCTATATAATTGCTGATAACAAATGGTAAATTTGTTAAAATTAAAAACCGCTGCGTAATTAGTGATTGCATAGTAATAGGTTCTGTGTTTTTTATGCCCTACTTTTCTAAATTTTCAATTTTATATGGATGTTTTCCAAAACAATGGACTTAAAATTCAGTGGAAGCTAGTTAACTAAGTTTTCATTACTTAAAATTCTACTGTACCTTTTGTTAGAGGGAAATTTTGGACATGGGCAAAGGTTGAGCCTGACCAAAACATAGTTCTTGAAGAAATCTGACAGGGGGATAGCTCTGTTATTTTAGGCTCTGATTTCTACAGCTGGTCTCTACAGAAGAGCATGAGAGGTTCCCTCCAAAGGTGCTTTCCACTGACAAGCTACTGTAGGAGTTGTTTGCCAGGTATGAGTCTCACCATCTGTAGTGATGGAGCATGAAAAGAAACTGATGCTGTCAGAGATGTTTGTACAAGCAAAGAATTGGAGCAGTTTGAAGGCATCTGTTGGAGTGGTGTCATACTCTAATATCCACCTTGCCAACAGTTTGGATTAGACTAGCGAGGAATTTAGAGATTCGTTATCCCAGTTGTGGGGGAAATGCCTTTCTTTTGCAGTTAGTAGCTTTTATATTTAAATATTCACATGAGGAAGCAGATCCTTTTGTGTACACATGTGGTCCATATGTCTGTTAAAATGGTCAACAGGTTTATGGTCAGCCACAGGACCCCCCTGGAAATGTTGTCATAGCTGCTCATTACTGTTTAAAGAACCTCTCAGCACTGCAGCTCCTGAGGTAGGGTATGCGTGTGGAATAATAACATTGCTCTCTGTATGTGCAAAGTAATCTTCGTTTGTTCCACTCTACCTCTTTCTTTGGTTAATGAGATTAGACTAAAGAATTATTTAATCAATCTTTTGCAAGTCTATTGTACACTGGTAAAGATATGAAATTAAGCTTTTCCCCTTTTGTTTTCTAATGCTTCATCCTGGTGAACATAGAGAAGCAGAAAAGATTTTCTCTTCCTTTTAGTCTCTAAAAAAGTGTATTTTCCCATGCAGAATTTTTTCTCCCATTCTGATTGGCTGAGGAAGACGCATAACAGACGTGGTGACCATTTTATTTAAGTACCTCTAAGTATTTATAATGATACATGTTTTATTAAGCTGATCATAAAGCTTTATTTACAGGGACTGTGTAATTGAAATCCAGATCCTGATATTTTGCATAAAACTTTGGAATAATAATAATGTTCAATAGATAGCTGAGTGTAAGAAATGATAGACAGAATGAGAAAAGCTACTACTACTTTTTCCAGAATAGACGTGGTCTGTTTTTTTTTCCTTTGCAAAGTTTTTATTTTTTTATCTGACAAAGTATGCAGACTTTGAAATAAAAAGTTCAAGATTGTTCATGTACAAACTGCCTTAAATGTTTGCTACATTTTGTGTTCATTTAAGGCAAGGGGAATTTTATTTACAGGCAGCATCAAAGATCCTTTATGTAATCAAAATAAAATAATGTCAATATGTCTTAGTTTTCATCTTTGAAACTGCGTTCTGGAGTAGTCTTGATCCTAACAAGTTTATAGAACTTATAATCCTGTAATTCTGTACCTATCTTCTGATAGTTTTTGTTTCGTACTAAATGAGGTTTTGTCCCAGTAACTTAAGGAAACTGAGTAGTTATAATGGTATCTGAATTATATGCAGTTGAGGGTGCCACTGCTTAAACGGTGCCTTCCTTCTGAGGTAAGATTTTAGCGTGAGCAGTATTAACTGTTCCATTTTTAAAGTTCATCTAAATAAGGTGTCCGTGTTTTCTGAATCTACTCATGTTAAGGGTCAAGGCTGGGCTGACAACCAACCCAATGACAGGTAGTCCCTGTTACCCTCTCTTCCCCCCACCTCCTGGGAAGGGAAAGGGGATAAGAGAGAGCGAGAGATTTGTGGATTGGAAAAGAAAACTAAAACTACTTTAATGGTAACAATAATGATATATGAAATATATACAAAACGCAGTACTCAACCCACCCCCCCCTTTGATGTTAACTATGTCACAGTCACTGCTGATATTGCGGCAGAAGGTCTCAGCAGCAGATAGGAGCCACGCTCAGCGGCTGGATCCTGGTACTGGATGCAGGAACTTACGGATCAGGATCGAGGGCAGAACAGACAGAGTTCTCCTCAGATACTGACCATTAAAGCAGAGGAGAAGAAGAAAGGAAGAGCAAGAGAGATCTGACCCTCAGTTTTATATTGAATGACATATATGGGATGGACTACTTAGTTGGTCAGATTAGGGTCACCTGTCCTGTCCACTCCTCCCTGAAGGTACAGCTTTTACCCTGCAACCCAAATACGAGACACAAGATTTAGCAGTGACCTTGGTTTGCAAACCAGTCCCTGGTAGTATATCTAAACAATAGGTCTTGGGGAATGAGAGACTGGAAAGCAGCACTGCGGAGAGGGATCTAGGAGTTTGATAGATGATAAGTTAAATATGAGTCAGCAGTGTGCGCTAGCAATGAAAAGGGCTGTGGGAAATTCAGGTTGGATGTTGTGAAGAGGTTCTTTACCCAGAGAGTGGTGGAGCATTGGAACAGGCTCCCCATGGAGGCAGTCATGGCACCAACTCTCATGGAGTTTAAGGAGCACTTGGACAATGCTCTCAGACACGTAGTGTGACTTTGGGGTTGTACTGTGCCTAAATAGGATTTGGACTCGATGATCCTTGTGGGTCCCTTCCAACTCGGGATATTCTGTGATTCTGTCTTATCACTACTAAAAGCAGGTGGTGTCTGCAGAAACATGTTGATAATTTCAGAAACTGTCGTTTCTTAGAGGAGCTTTAACTGAAAAGTAAAATCATTGAACAAAATTAGTTCTGTTCTAACCCAAACCAGGACAAGTCATATGGCTTTCTAATGTTTCTAGCCATTCATTTACATGACTGTCTTTCCCTTCTATGAAAATAAGGCCTGATGCATTTTATATTGCCATGGAAGTTTAAGTGATGATTCTTTTTTTCAAATCACAATGAGTCTACGCTGTCTTTATTTTTCACCAGCTTGTGTCTTGCATTCTGAAAATAGTAGCATTGTTTAATGATTCCTTACTTAATAAACATTTCAGTGACACATTGGTAGGAATAAACTTTTATGTCCCATTTAAAGGTTAAAAGTAGAAGGTATTATCTTTATTGAAGGGTGCAGACAACAGTTAAAGCATTTTGAAAGGTCTTCCACAAACTTTTGCTTTGCTTTCCTCAAAAAAAAAATGCCATGAATTTTCTATCTTTCACTGAAGAAAAGTAAAATGCCACTTTGTGTCATAAAGTAACAATACCTTGTCCAAGTAAAGAAACTTGATTTCTTTGTGTGCTTTGGCTTTCTAACTATCAAGAAACAGTATTTTGTATCTTCAGCTGCTATCTTTAATTTCTTCTGAAAATATCAGATCCTTGGAAAAACAGGCTATTGAAAAGTGTGGGCCCCCCCCACCCCATGTGCTTCTCCTAGCAATCTGCAAGCTTGGGAAAAAAATCCATAAAGTTAATGAGCACTCTGCCTACAATGTTTATTTACATGTTGGTTAATTAAAGTAACCACCATGAATAGATTGATCATAAATAGCCCTGCAAGTGCTGAAAAGGCTATGCCTTTATTGGCTCAAACACCTTTCTTTTACCTCCCAGTATAAACTTTTTGTGGCAGTTAGGGATTCTTCATACCGTTTGGAAGGAAGAAGTACAACGACCAGGTAAAGGATAGCAACCTTTATTATTAATGAAATAGTGCCTATGTACAGGGTGTAGTTTACTTCTCCAGAGTGCAGAGTGTTCACCTTTGTTCTCAGTGAATGCCCCTTGTCCTCTGTTGATGTGAATCTGAGGACAGCTGTTTCCTTTCTTATGTTGGAAAATATTAAACACATTTTTCCTAGAGATGTGTTTCAAAGAAAAGTAAGAGACAAAAGCTTGAAGGGGATATGTGCTAGGTAGGGACCTCTTACTCGAGTGAGTAAACCTGTTCCGTTTCCAAGGGCTCATTCTGCAGGCCGCTAAGCAGGCAGCACTCATTTTCTCAGCAGTGCCGTGTGGTCAGTAGGCTGTTTGCTTGCCGTCTGCACAACACCCAGAGATGCAGTCTCACAACATGTAATGCTTTGCTGTTCTGAATAAGATGAGGATTCTTTTTGGCAAGAGAGAAAGAATCTTTTAAAATATGTACTTGGCAATGATAAAAAGAATAAGCCAGACAGAATGAAAACTATCACTTTTTCTTTTGTGGAATTTAGGTGTTTTGAGTTTCATTATACAGAACACAGTTAAGATTCTGGCATTGGACTGTAGTTTAATAAAAAAGGGAAGAAAAATAATCCTTTGGAAACAAAACAATAATGAGTTGAATCATAATCTTACAAAACAAATTTAAAATAAATATATGCTTAGTATTCTAACTTTATACTCATTTTTACAAAGGCATCCTTTGCTGTGTAAAATCTCTCATACATGTAAAGTTCTGTTGAATATCAGACAAGAAGTTTTTCAAATGAAACAACTAATGTACAAGGAGCTACATTTTGTCCAGTTTTTATCCTAAATAACAAAAGGAAATGAAAGAATATTAAATAGATTTATCTCCTTTAAAACAAAAAGGATCAAATGACAATACATGAACTTAATATTCAGTACTTCTAAACAAATATGGAACATGTCTGCTCCTGTCTGCTAAACAGCAGAGGAAAATTAAGCCTGAAATTCCAAACAGGGAATAATAAAACACTTCAGTCAATGGTATTGCCAAGAAAGGAGTTGTAGTTTACCATCAGTGATTAGGGCCATTTCTCTTTCTTTATTCGTTGCAGCTGGAACTACTGCAGTCTTCCTGAGATGGACAGTTGCAGTATGCCTTCACCCTTTTGTAGTTCACAAAGTGGGAGTCCATGCACTGAAGCACACAATAGTGCATCTCTGGCATTAGATCCAGAGCAGCAGGAAATTCAGCAGAAACAGCAGTCATAGGAGCTTCCTAGTAACTAGGAGCTGGTGGCATCTACTTTGTTCATTATGGAAAGATCACATTTTTGTGCCCTTACCCAAAAGGCATGTGAATTCTCATGGCAGAGTCAAGTGCCTAAACATAATTGGTGTCATTTGGAATGTTGTGGGGTTATCGAGTCTGGCCTTCAGCTGATGTTGGGTATACCTTTTGGTCCTTATCTCTCTTAATTCCCAGCTGTGTAGATTTTTGATTGAATAGTGTTAGGAGAAAATGTGTAAGTGTTTGGAATAGAAGCCAGTATCTTGACCTTCCTGCTAGTGGGAAGATGTCCTCCCCACTCAGTTCTTGAGTTCTGTGCTTACGTATTTTTTCTTTTATTCCATTTACAATTATTTCTAGGTTTTCAAGGTGGCACATGAGGCTTTATTTTATTGAAGAATAATATTTATTACATGTGTTTGAAGCCTTTGTGTAATTAAAAAAAATTGAATTAGCTGCTTGATAGCAAGCTCAGCTAAGCAGTAAGCAATGAAAATACTGCTCAGTAAATGTGCTCTACAGTTACTGAGCAAATTTCCTGTTCAGTTCCTTTGCCTAAGTCACTTTCCGGTTCTTTTCCAATGTAACCCAAGATAAATTTTATTCTTTTCCAGTGTTATCCAAGATAAATTTTGTGGTATCATCAGCATTTCAGTGGAAGGGCTGCATGATGTTATGACTGAAGATCCTGAAACAGGAACATACAAAGAGTAAGTGGAAAGTCTAATTGATTTGGGGGGGTTTAACCCTAATAGTACTGTTTTATATATAGTGTTTTGACTGGAAAAGTCTGTAGGCAATTAAGACATGCTTGTAAGAGTTATGTTTTCACAAGAGTGAATGTTTTAGTAAGAGAGGAAATTTTTGGTCTTAAGAAAAAATAATTATAATGGCAGGAGGGAGGGCTTAAAATGATAGTGTGATTTATATTGTTCATTAGGTTGTCTGCTAAATGCTGTCTTAAAATGTTCATATGCTTAGATTTGCTTTTTGCTCAATTGACTGTTTTATCTAAAATTACAATCCAAGAAGCTTTTATATTGGTAGAGTGGTAGCTCAAGAGCTTCTTGAAGTGTGACATCTGAAGTTTAATCAAGATCTTTCCCTAAATGTGTCAGCTTGATTGTGTGGACCTTGGGTACAATACTTCATGGCCTGGAGAACTTGAAAATCTATCCCATAACGATAATTGTCCTCCTTCAGTTGTTCCACTTAACACAACCTCTGCTGCTGGGCATACTTCAGAAGACAGTTTCCAGCGCCAGAAGGCAGAATTAGTTTGTGTCAGGAAAGTGGTGACAGAGGTACTCGGAGTGCACTGCCACCCAGCACCACAGTCATTCATCTCCTGCTGACTCCCAGGTGACTGGTAGTGTTCCATAAAAGCTGGGGAAATAGAAAAAACAAACAAAAACTTGTAACCAAAACAATGAATAATGAGGATTTATTAGGACAGAGGTCTTAATGTTTTTTTCACGCAATTTTTAGAACGATGGAGAGTTTGGAGATGTTGGGAAGTTGCTCTGCAAGATGTCCCTACAGGCACTATTTTCTAATAACAGGATTTACCAGTTGCTAAGAATCAAACATTTTCTAACTTTCACATAACTAACTGGTGATGGAACAGCCTGTATCTAAACTAATTGCTACACGTGATGCAACAATTTATCCTTGACTCTGTCTCTAGGCGTATCAAGGGAAAGGGGATTATTAGGAACAGTCAGCATGGATTTCCTAAGGAGAAGTCATATCTGACCAACATGATAGCCTTTTATGGGGACATAACCAGGTGGATAGATGATGGTAGAGCAGTGGATGTGGTTTATCTTGATTTCAGTGAAGCATCTGACACTGTCTCCCACAGCATCCTTGTAGCTAAACTGAGGAAGTGTGGTCTGGATGATTGGGTAGTGAGGTGGATTGTGAACTGGTTGAAGGACAGAAGTCAGAGAGGTGTGGTCAGTGGGATGGAGTCTAGTTGGAGGTCTGCGTCTAGTGGAGTCCCTTAGGGGTCAGGACTGGGACCAGTGCTTTTCAATCTATTCATTAATGACCTGGATGAGGGAACAGAGTGTGCTGTCAGCAAGTTTGCTGATGACACTAAACTGGGTGAAGTGGCTGACACACCAGAGTGTTGTGCTGCCATTCAGTGAGACTTAGACAGGCTGGAGAGCTGGGCAGGGAGAAATTTAATGAAATTCAACAAGGCCAAGTGTCGACTCTTTGCACCTGGGAAAGACCAACCCCATGTATGAGTATAGGTTGGGGACTGAGCTGTTGGAGAACAGTGAAGGGGAAAGGGACCTGGAGGTTCTGGTGGATGGAAGGATGACCATGAGCCAGCCGTGCGCTCCTGTGGCTGAGAGATTTAAGCCTGAACTGGGTCAGATGCAAAGAATTTTTTATTCCACTGGTTATCATAATACTGATTACTACGGTGCAGTGACAAAACCAACATGCATGTTTAGCATAGGCAAATCAAGGCTGAAGCAATATAGAACTGCAGCCATTAAAGGATACAGACAAGGTAAAAATGCACAGGGAAAAACTGTACAAATTAGGTGACAATGTTGGGTTAAGTGTAGGCAGACCATGAATACATTTAAACTGGAAATTTGAAGCAACAGTTGTAGTTTGAGCAATCAGTTTTTGGAAGAGCCTTTCCCAATAAAAATGCAGAGATAAAGGTCTTGCCATGTTTTCAGATGAAATTTTGATTAGGTTATGAAAATGATTACACAGTGCCCTAGTTTGCAATACAAAGGGATAACAGCCAGATTTCCTAGTGTTTATCACAGAATCACAGAATATTAGGAGTTGGAAGGGACCTCAAAAGATCATCTAGTCCAACCCCCCTGCCACAGCAGGATTCCCTAGACCAGGTCACACAGAAGCACGTCCAGATGGGTTTTTGAATACCTCCATAGAAGGAGACTCCACAACCTCTCTGGGCAGTCTGTTCCAGTGCTCTGTCACCCTCACTGTGAAAAAATTTCTACCTGTATTCACATGGAATCTCCTATGCTTCAGCTTACAGCCATTGCCTCTTGTCCTGTCACTGGGCTTCACTGAGAAGAGCCTGACCCCATCCTCCTGACACACACCCTTCATATACTTAAAAGTATAGATGAGGTCCCCCTCTGTCTCCTCTTCTCCAAGCTAAAGAGAGCCAGCTCCCTCAGCCTTTCTTCAGAAGGATGTTCCACCCTCTTAATCATCTTTGTGGCTCTGTGCTGGACTCTTTCCAGCAGTTCCCTATCCTTCTTAATTTATGTTTTGCTATGTGGTGTTAATTACGAGAGATTACAGAGCTCAGATTTTCTGAATTGAGAAGCATTGCTCTAGGCTTATGTCACCAATATTCACATTTTTTTATGATCTTACCTTTATTTGCTCCTCTCCTTGTTTTTTGGATTGATTAATCTTTGTGTATCAAGTCTGAAAAAATTAATTCCCATTTGGGCAATTGACACGTTTGTCTCCTTTTTCTTTAATAAACTGAGTTGTGAGAGATCATGCCATTTATGTATTATGTGTTATATATGTATTATTGCTGTATTATTTTGAAATAACTAATTCCTTCATTGGAAATTACTTCTGGTTTAGAATTTGACCCTTCTGACATGCTGTTTAGCAGGTGTTTCATGCAACTCTATTTTAAACAAGTTATTCAGCTTTGCCACAGGAACATTTCACCTGCTAGTGGAATGCAGCAATTAAAAATGCACAGTAGCACAGAGCTGAAAATGAACAGTAATGTGCTTCTGTTTTGGTGCTTTGTAATATGTGAATTCTGTGTCCTTCCTGCCATGAAACATACCTTATACATGATTGCAAGTTGTTACTTGAGAACTTAAGTTCCTTTGTTTTTCTAGGCAAATTTTGGTAAAGTGGTAAGTATACGTGTGTATTCTTTCAACACAGAGAAAAAGTGAGTGGAAAGCACGTTTGCTATAGAATAGCTTCCACCAATGTCTTTGCACATTCATACTGTTTCAAGAGACAGGAAAAAATCTGACACTTAAACTTTTTTTTTTCTTATTTTCTTGTTTTATACTTTCCACAGAAATGGTAGTTAAAATATGTCTGCTACTTGTGTGTATTGGTACCTACCACTGGAGGGTGGAGCAAAATAGAAAATAAGTTTAAAAGCTTTGCTTTAGCTGCCTATACTGCAGAAGCCAACTCATTTCTGTCCACATAAAGGATTATTGTTCTATGTCTTGCAGAGTTTAGTGTCTAGAACCAGTAGCAGTGATCATTTTAATTTTCAAGTTCTCCTGTTAAATATCTCTTAGAAAACATGAACACAGTGAGAAATCTTTGCTAGTCTTTGCTAGTCTGAAATATTTGCCACTTTGATTTTCATGTTGATACGACAGAGTGCTTGTATAATATACTTCCTTTGGAAAGACTGGGTAATTCTAGTTAGATGCAGTAGCTTTTTCTATTTTAAGTTTTTTTAAATCCACATAGTGCTTTTTCTATATGCAGAAATCCACTTATAAGCCACAACTTCAGCTAAAATATGGAGGATAACTGAGGTTGTTACTTGGCTGTAGGTGATACAGAAGATGCATTTGGGCTTGTTTAGATTCACTGGAAGAAAAATACTTGCTCACAGTTGCCTGTCTTTTATCAAACTCCCTCATATCTGTCCTGTGTTTTTAGAAGTGCTTTACAATAATTTTTAATAATAATATATGTTAAAAGTATTCTTACTCCTATTATTAGCTGCATGCTGATGTATCATTTAGAAGAGCCCAAAGCTGTAGAAGAAGAGGAACCTCCCACAGAACAGGACAAAAGGAAAAAATTTGTAAGTTTTAGATCTGTTATTCAGTTACAGAACTGAAAATGTGTTTCATTTTTGTGAGACTAAATTCTTTGCCTTGGACTTGGTTTATCTGTTGTTCTTGGAAAATTAATCTCTTGGATCAGAAAAGGAAAATAAGCATTTTCCTTTGATGGCAAACTTTGCAGCCACAGCACTTATGCTTCTTTTGTTTTGAGTCTTAATTAGTATTGCCAGAGTAAACGTCACCTGTTCACAAAACCTTGACATTGTAAAAAGGATTTATTGAAAAATGCAGGAAGCTAAAACTTACTGAAATGCTAAGGCAGGCCAAATGTCTCATATTTAAAACAATCCTCATTACATTGGATTATGTTTTATCTGAACAGTTGTTGTTGCATACGCTTGCGTAGAACCTTTTTCTAATGTAAAGTACTCTTAAGAAGGAGCATTGATTTAGATGAAGTCTGGATTAGGTATCATGCAGCTGTGCTATTTTTGTCCAGCCTAATCTATGAATGTCTCATAATTTAACTTACCTTTGAATCAATTCAGGGAAACTAGTTCCTCGTACAGAAAACTGCGGAGTACAAATGCTGAACTGCTTGGCATTGAGTTAATTGCAAAACATGGAACTGGGTGGTTGAGTGTGGGTAGCCCTGTCGCACATTTGCTTTAACTGACCTACATGTATCCAAAATCACTTTATTTATTCTTGTAGAATCAGAAGAATTTGGATGGCTTTTAATAGTTCCTTTTAAATTGGGGGTTCTTTTTAGCTTTTGGATGCTTTGGTTTGTTAGTAGGCTTTTTTTTTTTAAATACTAATCAATTTCTGGTTCCTTTTTTAAAGACAATAACACAAAAATTCTTGTACAGTCTTTGGCTATTATCATAGAATCATAGAAGTGCCTTAAGAGAAATTCCTAGTGTCTTGCAATTTCAGATTGAAACAAAACACAGAAATACTATTTTCTGTGGTCCTTAAAAATGCATTAGATAGTTCTATAACTCAGTCACTTTTAAAAACATCTCTAGACTGTGTTGAATTTGGTTAAATTTTCTTCTGGCTTACAGACTTAAATTAAATTCTAGTTGTTTATTGCAGAATGATAATACTTATTTTTAGCAGTTTTGGATAATATCTTGACATATATATGTATATTAATGTCATACATACCTATCTCTATTGGTAAAGATACGTATGTATCCATCTCTATATCAATAGAGAGTGATATGTTTGGTTTGCTAATCAGATTTAATAATCAAAGTGAATTTAAACTTACAGTCCTTTTGTGTTCTTAGTTTTCTTTGAATATACTCACTTTTTATTTTTCTCTTAGCTGGCTAAAGTTATAATAACTTTCTTGCAGTTTTTTTTTTAATTTTAAAGTTACAGGTTGAGGTTTTTTCTCTAAGGAATTGCTTGTGATTTGTTCCTCAAATGTTCTTTAACATTCATCATGAACACCTTTTCAGGCTTTGCTTTCTTGAAAGGTTTACACAGACTAAATTGTCATACATGAACATTGTAGCTTTATTTTATGTTTCAGATCTCATAATCTAGATGTAACTATCTCCATGGTTACTGTGTTTTCAAGATTCCTAAGCATTATGAAAATCCTTTCTTTGTCTCCTTTCAATTCTCTTTTGTAATAACTGTTTCACACTTCTCATATTTAGGTGATTATTCCTAACATATTTTAACTTGGGCCTTCTGCACTGTTATTTTTTTTTTTCAGCTATCTTTAGTGTTTACTGTATTCTCTTTCCTTTCTGTGGAATTTCTCACAGCTGTTACAGCAAGCAATCCATGGCTATTACGAGTGGGTGCTATAAATCCAGTCTGAATCCCAGCTGAAATTACTCAGTATAGGTTTTTGGTGAATAGTGCAGAAATTGAGACTTGACATTTCTCATTGCTGTTTATTTCAAAATTATACTGGTCATTTGGCTAGGTCACTAGTAGTAGAAGTGTCAAATAGCAATCATGACTTTGAAATCACAGCTAGCATTTAATTTGAAAAACGAGATTAAAACCAAAACATCACCTGGGCCCATTCCTACCCACCTGTACAGGAGGTTTCTTCTTCTTTGTAAGAGCATCAATGGACACACTAAATTCTAGTGACATTTAGAATAACTGCAGTAAAATATACCTCTGAAATAAAAGTGAGAATAGATCTTTGAAGTCAGAAGAGAAAAATCAAGAGCAACTTGAAGGGAATCTGCAATTGATTTAAGAATGGTTCTAGTCTTCCATCCCATTTAATTCCTGCAAGAGGTTTCTACCATCTTACATATTCTGTTGCTGAATCAGCAGCTTGTGTCAGGGCTTAGAGCTTATACCTCACAGAATCATAGAACTGTCTGGGTTGGAAGAGACCTCCAAGATCATCAAGTCCAACCCTTAATCCAACACTATCATGGTTACTAGATCATGGCACTAAGTGCCACGTCCAGTCTTATTTTAAAAACCTCCAGGGATGGTGAATCCACCACCTCTCTGGGCAGGCCTTTCCAATGCCTGATTACTCGCTCTGTAAAGAACTTTTTTCTGATATCCAGCCTAAACCTTCCCTGGCAGAGCCTAAGCTCGTGTCCTCTTGTTCTGTTGCTGGTTGCCTGGGAGAAGAGACCGACCCTCCCACCTGACTACAACCTCCTTTCAGATAGTTGTAGAGGGTGATGAGGTCACCCCTGAGCCTCCTCTTCTCCAGGCTAAACAACCCCAGCTCCCTCAGCCTCTCTTCATANCGGCACTTGGCCCTGTTGAACTTCACCCTGTTGGAATCAGCCCATCTCTCCAGCCTATCAAGGTCTCTCTGCAGAGCCCTACTGCCTTCTGGCAGGTCGACACTCCCTCCCAACTTGGTGTCATAACAATTTTTAAAACTTTAAAAAAAAAATCTCCTGAGGGAATAAGATCTTCTGGGCCACGTGAGATGTTTTTCCTGGTCAGTTGTGCCCTGATTTCGCAGAATAGGTCCTTTCCCTTCTCCTTCCCCCATCATTCCACCAACATAGATACTTTGATAGGGCTGAAAGTCCATGGGCTGCCAAGGTGAGCGGTTGCTGCCATTGGCATTAGTCAGGTTATCTCTGAGAAACCTGGGGTTCAGTTCAGTATCCTCATATTCTCCATCATAACCAAAGCTACTCTCTGAGGACCTTCCTCTGTCAGCAGGCCTCTGGAACTCGCTGGAGGTGGGTACCATGTTAGAAGGGAGAGAGTGCAAAAATTTTTTGCGTTCCATTTGCATGGCTTGACTACTGAGGGAGCTTATTTTATCAGAAACATCCTTATCGTTGACCTTTACTAGACCCTTCTCGTGATGATACTCCATGTTCACATAAAAGGGCTTTTCGACAACATCCTTGTTGTCTCCAGAGGAATGTGAATTAACTTTTTTAATCTTCTCAAAATTGGACCTTAGGGCTGCCACAGTGGTGTTATTCCCTCTCTCCTTAGAAATAGGTTTGAAACACCCTTCCTTCTCAGCAGGTCCCACTAGCCTGCGAGTGGAAGATGATCTGTGTTTTGAAGGAGAGCCATCTATATCACAGCGATTCTCCGTATCTTCTACAACTCTCTTCAGTTTCTCTTCACCATAGTACTTACACCTGTCCTGCTCTCCCTCTCCATGATGGGGGCTGTCCAAGGTCACAGGTCTGACCCATCACTTTGGGTAGACAGCTTCTGCAGAGAGGGTATCCTGGGTTTGAGCTTTCCCTCTCCATGGTGTAACTTGCCGTTTTCATTTTCGTCCTGGTCAGCAGACTGGTGATGATAATGAAATGATAAATGGGATTCTTTCTTTTGAAATAATACTTAAAAAAATAATAATTTCTTTCAAAATAATAATGCTTTGCAACTTTTAAGGCCAGTACTCTTCACTGGGTTAAAAACTGGCTGGATGGCCATTCCCAGAGAGTTGGGATTATCGGGGTGAAATCTAGCTGGCTGCTGGTGACCAGTGGTGACCCTCAGGGCTCAGTTTTGGGTCCAGTCTTGTTTGGCATCGTTATTGATGACCTGGATGTGGGGATTGAGAGCACCCTCAGTAAGTTTGCAGATGACACCAAATTGTGGGGGAGTGTTGATCTGCTTGAGGGCAGGGAGGCTCTACAGAGGGACTTAGACAGGATAGATCGATGGGCCGAGGCCAATTGCATGAGTTTTAATAAGGCCAAATGCCGGGTCCTGCATT
>VWZX01006543.1:0-29438 GCA_013399015.1 Galbula dea
TGCTCCCTAGAGCACCTCACTTCACCTTCTCCGTTCGGTCATCGGAGAGCACTGTCTCCAAAAAGGGCAAACGTCCAGCTCTTGCTCCTAGAGGCAACGTGGCAGCCCTGATTCTTGGGGCAAGTTTTCACCTTCCCCTGGCAACTCCCAAACTGGCCTAGGAAACCTGGCCCTGCCCCTTTTGGTGTGCTCCCTAGAGCACCTCACTTCACCTTCTCCGTTCGGTCATCGGAGAGCACTGTCTCCAAAAAGGGCAAACGTCCAGCTCTTGCTCCTAGAGGCAACGTGGCAGCCCTGATTCTTGGGGCAAGTTTTCACCTTCCCCTGGCAACTCCCAAACTGGCCTAGGAAACCTGGCCCTGCCCCTTTTGGTGTGCTCCCTAGAGCACCTCACTTCACCTTCTCCGTTCGGTCATCGGAGAGCACTGTCTCCAAAAAGGGCAAACGTCCAGCTCTTGCTCCTAGAGGCAACGTGGCAGCCCTGATTCTTGGGGCAAGTTTTCACCTTCCCCTGGCAACTCCCAAACTGGCCTAGGAAACCTGGCCCTGCCCCTTTTGGTGTGCTCCCTAGAGCACCTCACTTCACCTTCTCCGTTCGGTCATCGGAGAGCACTGTCTCCAAAAAGGGCAAACGTCCAGCTCTTGCTCCTAGAGGCAACGTGGCAGCCCTGATTCTTGGGGCAAGTTTTCACCTTCCCCTGGCAACTCCCAAACTGGGCTATGAATCATGGGGTCCCACTCTTGGTTTGCTCCCTAGAGCACCTCACTTCATCATTTGAGCCACTTCTTTCCAGCTAGCTGTAGTGCCAGGACGGTTGCACTGCCCCCCCATCCCCTGTTGCGTGCCCTTCCCATCCCAGCCCTGCTGTCTTCCATTGTCCGGTACCTTCAGGATGTAGGCTCTCTCACCACGCTCCTCGCTGTACTACTGCAAGAACAGATCCCTGCTGACACCTACAGAACACTGCAAAACCCCACACAGCCCTGACAAATCCTGCAGACACAGCCTCTCAGACCCGATGGACTCCCATACACCTTGACAGAGCTCTGGAGCTCCACAGACACCCAGAGAGCTCTACTCACCCTCTGGCGCTGCACTACAGACTGCCTGCTTCTTACTGCTATCACAGCTTTCCAACCTGTCCACTGCTGGACACCACAATTCCCACCCACTCCTGGCCTCTACCCCGTCTCAGCCTCCCACCACCTCTCAGCCTCCCACCGTGCGCTCCCGACCCCCCTCATACCGCCTGCTCACAGTGGAGTGCTTAAGGGAGGCTGTGGGATATTTTGGGCTGTTGCGCTGTGGTTTGGGACTCTTGCAGGCTTTTGGGAGTTCTTCTGTTCCGTCTCGGCTTGGTTTAGGTTGGCTTTGAGAGCATTTGAGCCACTTCTTTCCAGCGCGCTGTGGTGCCAGGACGGTTCCACTGCCCGCCCCCCCCTCGCCCCCCCCAACCCCTGTTGGGTGCTCTTCCCATCCCAGCCCTGCTGTCTGCCTTTCTCCGGTACCTTCAGGATGTAGCTCTCTCCCCACGCTCCTCGCTGTAGTACTGCAAGAACAGAGCCCTGCTGACACCTACAGAACACTGCCGAACCCCACACAGCCCTGACAAAACCTGCAGACCCCTACACAGCCTCTCAGAGCCCAATGGAGTGCCAAAGACCTTGACAGAGATATAAAGCTCAACAGACACCCAGAGAGCTCTACTGACCCTTCGGCGCTGCACTACAGACTGCCTACTTCTTGCTGCACTACAGACTGCCTACTTCTTGCTGCACTCGCAGCCGGCTTTACCGGCACCGCGGTCCTCGGCCACGGCCACGGCCACGGCCACGGCCACGGCCACGGCCACGGCCCCTCCATGCACCTGAATGGGAGACCGGGCCCCACCCCGTCACTCACGGCAGCGGCTGCCGCGCCTGCGCCCCCTCCTTTCACCGGAATGGGAGCAGAGGGCAGGCTCACCCCGCCATTCCCTCCAATGGTAGGCTGGACCACGGCCCTTCCATTCACTGGAATGGCGTTCCAGGACTGCCCTTTTTAACCAGTGTTAGTGTTGCAGCTGTGGTCTGTGGTTGAACTGCCACCATGACCAACCCTCTCTGGGCAGAGCACCCTGCAGCATCCCCTTAAGCTGGTGGCCGCTTGGCAGCTGCCTGAGGGTGGGAGGTCCTGAGACAGCCAGGGTGGGGAACACAATTTCCTCTCAAGAAATTAGCAAGGAAAATGAGTGTTTGCTTTAAATGACAGCCCTGTGGGAGCCAGCTGTCTTCGCCAGTGTAGGGACACTCTAGGGAGAGAGAGGAAGGGCTGGAGGAAAGACAGTATGTGTGCTGGAAGAAGGGTAGGAAACAGGAGCTGAAACTGGGAAGCAACTGGAAAAAGTTGATTCCCAATTACTTAAAGACAGGGAAGAGGTTATGTGTCCTAGTGCTACCAGCCCTGCCTGTGGAGGGGAAATGAGGATTGTGCAGGCAGAGTCCTGCTCAGAGCCTCTTAGCTGGTGGAGGACACTGCCCCTCACAACAAGGGGGCCCAGCAGCACTTGGAGCAGGCTGAATCCTTCTTTGCTGCTCCTTGCTGGATTTTAGTGTGGCTCCCTGGCACTCTTACCACATTCAGGCTTTTTCTGCCTTTTTTTTGAAAAGGCAGGTGTACAGCCTAAACCTCTGGGTGTTTGCTCCCTTTTCACTCATGTTCTCCTTGCTGCTTTCTCACTCTGTGCCTGCCAAGGGCTGGCTTCCATTTCCCAAACCCACTGGTCCTAGCTGCTGCCTCTGTCAGCCCTTCACATTTTCTTGCTGTGATGGCTCTTAGCTTCCAGCTGTCTCTCCATCACACTGGATGTAGAGCTGGCAAGGTTTGGGGGTTTTTTTGGAGGCAGGAGTTTTGCTGTGACTGCTTATGGAAGGTTCTAGAGTTTCTAGGGGAAACCTCTGCAACTGTTGCACCAAAGCCGGTTGAGTCAAGCCCTTGATTTTGTGTTGGAAACCAAAAAGTGCCCTCAAGGAAAGCCACAGCTAGGCACGAAAAGAAACCCAACCGAAAACACACCCCCCCCCTCTAGTCTGCAGCTCGAGTTCTTTACTAACTGCTACTAAGCAGCAAACATGGCTAACGTCAGCGTCCTTAACTCAGGCTGCAGAGAAACACTTGATTCTCCTGCAGGGAGTTTGCTCTGCAGCTTCGTCCACCAGCGAGTCATCGCTGCCCTCTAGTGACACTCGTCCTGCACTGTCTTTGGTCCCTGGTTTCCTCCTCTCCTGCACACCTCTGAGCAGCTGCAGGGTCAGGGCAGCCGTTGAGGAGCAGTCCAGGGGCCAGTTCCCACCTCAGCCCTCAGAATGGTTGGAGTAAAGGAAAGGCTCTGCCTAGCCAAGTAGGGAGGGGAGAGCAGAGGGTGCAGCTTGTGTTGCTGTTTGCAGAGGTCAGGCTGAGGAGTGGGTTAATGCTCCCAGGAACATGGGGCAAAAGTAACTGGGGCAAGTGGCTGGCTTGCAGAGAAGAGGCTGGTGGTTGGGCTTGATGACCTTGGAGGTCTTTTCCACCCTTACTGTATGATTATCAATGAGAGTCTCTAATACTGAAAGAGTCTGGAGTTAGTATGAATAAGCAGTAAGGATATCAGTTATCTACTTGAAAATCTACAGCCAGAAAATGGTCTGATCAAAGAATTCTAGTGTTATTGTTCTGTGGTTTACTGGTTTATCAAGGATATTAAATTTACTTTCACTCATATGAAACCCTTCCTGCTGTTGCTGGCTTGTTAGAAGGTGATGTTTGCTGTTGAACTCTGAAAGGGAGGGGAGAAAGCCAGGAGGGCATTATCTGTTCAGGGTCTGCATGAGGACAGGGGGAATAACCCCATCTTGAGAGCAGCCTGTGGAGGAGGACTTGGGGGTGCTGGTGGATAAAAAGCTGGACAGGAACTGGCCATGTGTACTCACAGGCCAGAAGCCAGCTGTGTCCCAAGTGGCTAAGAAGGCCAATGGCATCTTGGCTTGTATCAGGAATAGGGTGACCAGCAGGAGCAGGGAGGTGATCTTGCCACTGTACTCGGCACTGGTGAGGCCACACCTCGAGTACTGTGTGAAGGACATCCAGGTGCCAGAGAGGGTGCAGAGAAGGGCAACTAAGCTAGTCAGGGGTCTGGAAAACAGGCCTTATGAGGAGGGGCCCATGGAGCTGGGGTTGTTTAGCCTGGAGAAGAGGAGGCTGAGGNGGGCTGCACCCCCACAGCGTGGCCAGCAGGTCAGGGAGGGGATTGTGCCACTGCTCTGCTTTGGTCACACCTCACCTGCAGTGCTGGGGCCAGCTCTCGACTCCTCTGCATAGGAGAGACATGGACCTGGTGAAGCAGGTCTAGAGGAAGCCACAGAAATGATCTGAGGGCTGAAACCTCTCTGGTGTGAGGACAGGCTGATAGAGTTGGGGTTGTTCAGCCTGGAGAAGAGAAGGCTCCAGGGAGACCTTCTCGTGGCCTTCCAGTACTTAAAGAGCCATCAGAAAGATGAGGGCAGACTTTTTATCAGTCTGTTGTGACAGGCCAAGGGGTGATGCTTTGAAACTAAGACAGGAAGATTCAGACTGGAGATAAGGAGGAAATATTTCCCCATTATGGTGGTAAAGCACAGACCCAGGGTGCCCAGAGAGGTGGGAGATGCCCCATCCCTAGAACCATTCCAGGTCAGGTTGTCTGGGGCTGTGAGCAACCTGCTCTAGTTGGAGATGTCCCTGCTGATCACTGCAGGGGGCTGGACTAGATGACCTTGAAAGGTCCCATCCAACTCTAACCATTCTGTGATTCTGTAACAATTCCTCCTCTTTCTCTGGAAAAGACAACTTGCCAAACCCCAACAAAAAAGGGGCAGGAAAACTCCAAACCTAATCACCACAGTAAAAACAACAACAACGACAACAACAAAAGGTATAGAAATAAATACAAAAGAGAACAAACTCTCCAAGCAGACCAGAATTTGACTGGATTAAAAAAAGTGTATTGGCTCTCCAATACAAAATAATAAACATGAAGTTATTTAAAAAAGCCATAGAGTATACAGCAAATACTACAGAAAAGCCAAAAAAAAAGAAGCCCAGAAAAATTGTACAGAAAGGTAGACATCTACAGCAGGCCTCCAAATTATTCCACATGAGAATCAGAAAGCAATATACAGGTTTGGGATTGGTTTTTTTCTTGCCCAAGCGTCTCTGAGGGAAGCTGTCACTCAACAGCTTGACTATGACACTCCAAGGATACACAATGTTCCCAAGTGAAACTCACAGGGTAGGGAAGGAAATGTAGCATTAAAAGGGGGGGGTGGGGAGGAAAGTGCAATACAGACTGTAGTGAATTGAATAAATGGGCTTCTCTTTGCTTGTTTTTAAGTTTAACCTTAAAAAACCCAACTTTGAACAGTTTTTTTTCTCCTTAAAAATATTCCACTTCCCCCCAAATCCAATGACAACAGTAACATTCATGGTGTTACACGGAAGGAAATATTCACAAAGACCCAGCAGCTAAGAACACTGTGTATGGAGGGTGGGGTTTTCTTTGAGTACAGGTAAAAAATAGGCCAAGGAATAAAACCCATCCACCCTCTCCTGCCAGAACAGGGTGTGGTTTTTATGATTTTAAATACATATTGTGTAGCTTATTTTGCCCTGAATTGTATTGATTCCAAGTCCAAACATCAATTATCCAAGTGGCCCAGGATGCTTCAATTGATTTGATTCCCCTTTTCCCCTTCAAGAATAAAGAAACCCAATAAATGGCCTAGAAATGGCAACACAAAGAGGTCAGGAGGAGAAAAAAAAGTAAGGGACTAACACTATAGCCAAAGGCCTGCTGCTCCCCAGGATGATTCCACTGGCTCTCTATTCTCTTCCTGACAGGGCCCAAATGGATCAAAGGAAAGAAATGAAGCAAAGTTTCTTGGGTTTTGAAATTGAAGCAGATTCCAGAATTTCCTTGGTAATGTTCTTCCAGGTACAGCCACCTGGCAGAGGCCCTGGGACCCCTGTTACCTGCACCTCCTTCATCAGCATCACGCAGCTTCTGAGATCACAGCTCTGACTGCTCAAGCAGGACCAGCTTCTCCAGCTCAAGCTGCAGTAAGCTTAAGAGATTCTATTCACCTTGCAAGGGAAATGGCACAGCAGTTCATTGAGGCAGCTTATTAAGCTATTGGGGTTTGGGTTCTCCCCCCCCCACCTTGTTTTCTCCAAAATACAGTCCCTCTTTTGAGGTCACTCCTCCTCCCAGGGGATGGCAGAGCCAGGCCATCATCCATGGAGAAAAGAACAAACTCTTTTCCTTCCCTTCTCTTTCAACTTTCCTTCCTTTCTAGACAAATATGGGAACAGCACCTGAGTCACTAATACTGGTTGTTTTGTATTCAAAAGTGTAAAAAAATACAGTTTTGCTTTGCTTATGTCTCTGAAGAATCCTTAAGGATTCTTCTTTAAATGATCTGGGCTAGAGAAATTGCACTGGGGTTGGACTTGCTGCTGCAGGAGCCTGTTGGCCACGTAGTGTTCCCCAAAGGACGGGATGGTATGTTGCTGGGGAGAAGAGGTCCCCAGTTCTCTGCTTCTGGGAGGTCCCAGGAAGCTCAAACCTAAGCAGAGAAATGGTGTGCACTGCTGCCTGGCTGAATTCTTCATCTTCTTCAGCTCAGGCTGCACTTCCAACATTTCCTAATGTGGTCTTTCATCTAACAACAACAAAAAACCGAGAGGGCTGTTGCCAAAACAAGCTCTAGTGTCATCTAAACATAAGGAACCCTGCTGACAGGAGGAACAACTCTCTGCTAATGCTTCTAAAGGAGACTCTCCTCCCTATAGTTCAGTAACCAGAGACATCGTATGCTGAAGTGACAAGGAAGGACATTACAGAAGATGCTTTCATTTCCTCCAGTCTTTCAAGTCAGTGTAGAAAGACAGGAAAAAAACATTAATGAACCCCTCCCACTCCAGGACTCCCTCCCCTTCCCCAGCTACTTTTCCCCCCACTTCAAAAGAGTGAAACTGCACAAAAAAGCAAACAACAAACTTTTCAACTTACATTGCAATTCAAACAGACTGGGTGATCTCACAGTGATGAGGAGAGGAGAAAGTCAGGCTTTTAATAATTAGAATATAAAAATAATAATAATAATAATAATAATAATAAAAAACAAGCTTACAAAGAGCAGTGCAGCATCCCAAAAGGCCATGGATTAACTGCCAGAAGGGGATGTCAATTCTATGTAGGATAAAAAAAACAACCAAAAGAGAACAACCCACGCTGGCAAGGGATTTCCATACACAATAGAACAAGCAGTCAAACTTCAGCCTAGGCTGTGGAAAACAACAGTTTCTCCTTTTTTTTTATTTATTACATTTTTTGGTCATTTTTATTAAAAAAAAAGAAAAGATAAAATAAAACCACAAAATTGTACATAAATGCCAAAGTCCAACACTGAAAAGGCAGGGCAATCACACCACCGAGACAAAACCTGACCAGGAAAGAAACTGGCAAGTCCACTTTTTGTTTTCTTCTCTTGTTTGTTTTCCTTTAGTCTGGATGCTGGGTATCAGCCTGCTGCATCCCCCCATGGAATTCCCCTTGGCAATGCTGTCACTGCAGGACACTAACAGGCCAGGTCAGCTCTTCCTGAGCAGCTGCAGTGCAAGTGCACTGGTTGCTTCATTCCCATTCTGTGGCTGTTCATGTGCTGTCCCCTCTTTACATTTTTGTTTTCCTCTCTCTTTTCTTTTTTCCCCCCCATTTAATTTTGTTTTGTTTCCTCTGTACAATTCCTTGTGTTCCAAGGCTGAGTCCCAAGACTTGTCTGGAGTCATGGTCCTGGAGAAGGTGGTCATGCTGTGGTGATGGCATTAAGGTCCTTCATCAGTCCTTCCAGGTGGGCCATCTCTTTGGTCAGCTCATCCGGTTCGTAGCTCTGGGGGAGATGGAAAGGGTTACTGACAAGGGGACTTGCTCTCTTGAAAGCCTGATAGGAAAAATGGGCAGTGATGCTGGTGGAGGTTGGGGCCCTGACTGATGAAGAAGACCTTGAACCAGCTCTATTTTAAGTGCAGGTCTTTATGCACTAGTGATTCAGAGGTTCACTGATGTTTAAGGCTGTGATCATCTTAGCTGCTTTCCTTGTATCAACTCCTGCTTCAAGAGAACAGCTTCCTTTCAATCAAAGGAGGTATTTTAGAAAAACCTTAACTGTTAAAAAAAGGTCAAAGGAAGCACTTAAAGAAAACTATTTTGAGAATCATTACCCTTGCTGAAATCAGCCTCCCATTTTTAGCCTCAATTGCCTGGCTAACAGCCATCATAGAATCATCATGGTTGGAAAAGACCTCTGAGAGCATCGAGTCCAACCATCCACCCAACACCACCAGCCTCACCACTAAACCATGGCCCCAAGCACCACATCTCCATGTTTTTTGAGCCCTTCCAGGGATTGGTGACTCCACCACTCCCCTGGGCAGCCTGGGACAATGCCTGATAACCATCTCAGGGAACATCCAGTCTGAACCTGGCACAACTTGAAGCCATTTCCTCTTGTCCTGTCACTCACTACCTGGGAGAAGAGACCAATTCCCACCTGGCTCCAACCTCCTCCCAGGGAGTTGGAGGAAAGTGAGGTGGTCTCTCCTGAGCCTCCTCTTCTCCAGGCTAAACAACCCCAATTCCCCCAGTCATTCCTCGTAACACTTGTGGCTCCTATTACCAATGCATGTATGTCAATAGATGCCATGAATTAGTTAATCCAAAAGACTGGTGCTACAGATGGGATCTGTCCTAACTCTGCCCTCTTCTTGTCATTTTGAGAGGCCAGCAGAACCCAAAAGCATTGGGCTGGAGTCAAGGAAGGAAACCTCAGAGAACATGCTTCCGTGTTCAGCTAACTGCCTCAGTTCAGCCAAAACGCTGCCGAAGGCCTTGCTGTTTTGGACTCAGTGGCCTGGACTAGGTGGAAACAGTGCAGCTGCCTAGTGTTGTGTGGTCAGGGATCAAGGTATGCTCTTTAATAACTCTCAGATTTAGAAGGCAGAACTAGTGCTTGCAATTGAAGTGTTTATTCTCTGAATCTCCTGCCTTGTCTGGAAGATACCTGCACTCCATTGTTTTTTTCCTCTGGGTTAACAGGCAGTGACACTTACTGCTAAGTCAGAAGCCTCATCATCCTCTGCCTTTGAAAGCCTCCTCACAAGACATTCCTGAAGTTGCCAAGCATTATACAGAGAGGTTCACCCCAGTTTGAGAAGCACTGCCAAAGCAAATCACTGGCAGGTTAAGAGTACCTACGCTTTCCGAGTCCTCGAGCATCCTGGTGGTCTCCTGCACATCAGGGGCACTGGGCACTACCACTGGCATCGGAGGGCGAGTTCTTCCCAAGGTCCCAATCGACGCAGTCTTCACCGAGTGAACTGGATGGTTAGGAGCTTCAAAGAAATTGTGAGCTAGTTATGCCTCAGTGAATTACTTCTTTTGCCTATTCAGGAAGCTCTTGAAAGCAGGAGAACCAGAAGGATTCCATTCATGGGAAATGGAACACTTCAACTCTGTACACTAAAGGGCCTTGAAAATGATACCAATACAACTCATCCCAACTTTGGACATATTTCTTTTGATGCTCACTTCTACCCTCACCCAGAATCATGAAGGTTGGAAGAGATGTCTAAGATCATCAAGTCTAACCATCAACCTAGCACCACCACGTCCCCTAAGTACCACATCTCTATGTTCTTTGAAACCCTCCAGGGATGGTGACTCCACCCTGGGCAGCCTTTGCCAATGCCTAACCACTCTTTCAGGGAAGAGATTTTTCCTGCTCTCCAATCTAAACCTCCCCTGGTGCAACCTGAGGCCATTTCCTCTTGTCCTCTCACTGCTAACCCAGGAGACCAACCCCCATCTTGCTCCAACCTCCTTTCAGGTAGTTACAGAGAGTGATAAGGTCCCCCCTGAGCCTCCTCTTCCTCAGCCTAAACAACCCCTTAAGGAGCTCCTCTCATTTTCCTCTTCCCATCTCCTTTCTCTCTTGTTGGCAAGGGTGTCCTGGCTCACCTTGCTGGGTCAGTAACGGTGTGCTTGGCAGGGCCGGGTCATAGGTGGCAGCAGCTGGTGGAACCGCCGGCACCGCAAAGCTCTTCAGCGGGTGGGAAGGACGGACATGTGCCGTGGGGAGGCTCTGAGCTGCATCCTCCTCCTGTGTGGTAGCCAGGTAAGAGCCTGTGGTGCTTTCAGGATCCTGGTGGTCAGCGCAGGCCTGAGCTGAGGCAGCTGGCATGGTGTCTGTGCTCGGGGTGTTTCGAACAGATTCTACAACAGACACACACAACCAAGTGCTTTATTTCCTGGAACAAGTGCAATGTTCTCTGGGGTGAGCTGGAAACCAAAGAGCAAGGCTTGCCAGCACCTTTTCCAAGGGCACTATGAGAAGCTAAGAAGGGAATTCACAGATCACCAAAAATCAAAGCACTTCTGGGTTATTCTCCTGTTTTAAGGTGAAAGGCAATGGCTGTCTCAGAGCAAATGAAGCTGGAGAAGGGAATGATGCCACAGGCACAAGAGCAAATCAGAAGATTTGCACTGAAACACCGAAGTGTATTAAGTCCTCAGACAAAGAGCACTGAACACACCTGCACTCTGCTTTTCCTCTGGGGTCATTCACAGTCTTGCCATGCTTAAATAGCTCCACAGTAAGCATACATCACTGCAGTGCAGACACAAGAGCCAAAGTTTCTTCTGAGCTAGACAAAATCTGGTCACTTGCTGAAAGCTAAAGTAATATCACAGGCTTCATTTGTTTGTCTGCAGCAGGATCCACCCAGATCTAAGAGAACAATGAGATGGGATCTTGAATTTAGGTCAGTGTGATTCTTCTAGGACCACAGGTAGGAAAAGATCTGGATTGTGAGAGCTCTCATGTTAGCTCTCAGAGCGAGGGACACCTCTGCCTCCAACATATCATCTGCCTCTACATTTGCAGCCTCCTGAATTGTTCTCATCAGGAGACAGGAAACAAACCCTGTTGGCTGTGGTACCTTAATTAAAAATGTAGACCTTAAATTAGAGAAGCCCAGAATTGACTTCATCTCCAGATGTCACCTACATGCAATTTAGCAATGCTGTTGCTTCAGAATTTGTCAGAGCACTGGAGACATTACAGAAGCTATTCCAAATGGTTCTGCTCCATGCCTGAAAATGCTGCACAGCTATCACCACCAGTTCTGTGTGCTCCAGGAAGATTAACTCATGTCAGGTCTCAGGAACAAAGTCTGGACTGCCATCCTCTCTCGGTTTTAAATACAACTAAGAAGGAAAATAATTGTCATACTAAGTAGCTGAAATGAATCTGATGTTTCAGACTCCAGGGCTGAAGGCTTCAGAATAAGGAATCTTCCTATTAGAAGCTGCATAGAAAACACTGAGCCCTCTTTTTCCAAGGGCATCATCACCAATCTTGAGGATCAATATCTAATCTACCTAAGAAAACTGTTGGCAGGAACTCAACCTACCCCAAATTCTGTCTCTGTTGAAGCCCCTCACTCTTGCCTCTCAGGGACCATCATGAGGGAGACTAACCAAGCTAAGTTTCAGGCTTGGATTTCCACACCTTTCACTCACTGTCCCACTACAAGCAGTATCTAGCTGATGATTTGTATCTCACCTGTGGAATTGGCCCTGTCTGAGTGGGACATGGATGTGCCAATCGGCCACAGGCTGAGCTGGTGATGGAGATAGCTGCGGGTTGGAGAAGCGAGGCTGCCGGAGTGGAAATGGTGGTGAGGGTTATCGAGTGAATGGATGGGATGAGCACTAATCACAGCTGTGAATGAACACAAGACAGAAAAACACTTAACATCCAGACAAGCATGCACATGTCCTGATATGCAACCACATCCCTCCCCTTCTCCCTCAAAGCCACTGAGAGCAGGGAAGCCAACCACCCCGCCGGTCTGCAGGGACAGCGAGATGACTTGGGTGCAGGGCCAACCTTCCAGCTCTCCTCCAGCACTTCAGCTCCCTCCGTGCCAAGACACAGAACCCCCAGAAGAGGAAGAGCTCTCCACTGCCCTGGGCAGAAAGTACATGTCTTTTGGCTGCATCTTTCAAGCACTTTCTGTTCCACTTGAGAAAAAATAAAGTTCAGCTCCTTGTGGAGCTTCCATGTATTTCATGCTGTGCTATAAATGTCAGACCACATATAGGAGCTCAAATTCCAAAATCGTTTCTGGCTGTCACTGAATTTCTTAACCAAATGTAGCATCTTTGGTTAATTAAATAATGCAAGACAAATGGTAAGAGCAGGGTAAGGCACCAAGGGCTCCAGCTGTTGCCTCTCTGCAGACTTGGTAAAGCTCTGCTCCAGTACACTCAAACCAAAAGCCTTTTTCTTTTTTTTCCCCCCTCTTTTTTTTTTTTTTTAATCTTGCTGGTTTCCTGTTTGAGATGCCTGAGTTTTATACTTGATGTAAATCATCCTTTGCCCTCACCCTTTTGTGGTAACAGCAAAACAAACTCTCACTGCTCCCCAGCTGGGAGGGAAAGCGTGGGCAGAATTGAGTTCTTATGACAGACTAAAATATTGCATTCCTTCAAATCATCCAAAAGAAAGAATCTCAGCACAAAAATCAGGAGGGAAATGCTATCATAAAGGAAAAAAAGGGTTGTGGTTGGTTATTTTCTTTGGAAGCTTTTCTGGAAATTTCTCTAGCTGTGCTGCTTGTGCAAGTGACTTCCTAGGAACAAGGCAGTGCAGAAATCCATCATCACCGACGGCGAGTTCAGCTAAGACTTCTTGTACTGATGCATCTGGGTTGGAACTCTGAGGGTGACTAAACAAATGTGAAGCCTCTGCCTTCCTCATTTGGTGGCAAACAGGATGTCAGCAGGACAGGATATGTGAGTTGATCAGAGGAGGCATCACCCTTCAGAGATTTCCCTCTCTTGGGAGTAAGCAATTTCTCTCTCCCATTGAGTTAGGCCAACAGAAAGCTAACATCACTCTCAGCCTCTTGTAAATGAAGAGTAAGTAAACTCTAACACTGAGCAATCAGTAGGCTCTAGGTTTAAGTCTTGTGAGGCAGCTGACAAGGGGATCTGAAATGTCAGATACCCTCAGTAAGAGCTTCAAGCAAGATTCAAATGCCACTTTGTCTTGCAGGGAACCAGCAACTGGAGGAATAACCCACAAGAGCTCAGTGGTCTGAAATCTGGGCAGGGACAACAGTCACCAGAGACACCAAGAGTTCTCCAAGGTGTCAGCAAGGTAGGAGGTTTAAAGATCTAAAGTCTTAAACATTTTAGTTCCATCTATTTGCAGAAACCACTGGTCTACACCTATGTCTCAGCAAGCATTTCTCTCTCTGTCGAATCAAATGCGTGTTAGTACAAGAGATTGCCTCCATGTCTTTCCAGCTACAGTAAAACATCATGCACATCTACTATACCTTTCAGGGCATTTCCTATCAAAATCCAGTGCCATGTGGGGAAAACCTGATCCAGGGAAAAGCCACATCCCCAGAAAGCTTCCCCTGCCACCTGGGTTTTGCTCCTCATTTGCTGGTTAGCAGACCTACAGCATGCAGGCCAAAGAGCAGGACATTGTAGCATCAGCTCTTAATGAAGGCCATGATGCACTGTTTCATTCCAAGGAAGGGAAAAGTTCAGATGAAGAACTGAATAAAGAGAAATGTGTTGTGTTCAGAAAGAAACAGCCCTCTGCTCCCTAGTGTCTTTCTAGAATTTTCTTATTCCAGTAGTCAAAGGAGGAACTAACTAGACACACACCATTGCTAAAAATGACACTACAAGTGAACATGCTGAATTCTCCTAATTGAGTATTTACTAGGTAAATAACTACATCTGAATGCTCCAGTGGGGTGTGGGAGGGAAGCCACAGGAAGGTATCTGCAAGCACAGGCTTCACCACACTAATTAGTCCTGCCTTCTTGCTGAGAAAGGGCCTCACGTACCAATGACAGTTCCCTGCATAGCTCCTGCAAAAAGCTATCTAAAGACATCACAACAGCTTTTCCACTTACAATAAAATAAGAACCTTCAGCTAGAAGCCCTTAGAGCTTTGGCAAACAGGATAAAGCCAAACAAAATGCACAAAACCAATCTCAAGCCCTAAGGCACCAGAGGAGCTTACATCTCCTTCCTGACATTCAGTGCAGCCACGCTACCCTGTCGCACTGAGCCAGCTGGACCTGTGTCTGGTGCCTTCTTTCTGGGCAAGGCAGTATCTAATAAAAAG
The DNA here is from genome assembly GCA_013399015.1 of Galbula dea. Taxonomy (NCBI): domain Eukaryota; kingdom Metazoa; phylum Chordata; class Aves; order Piciformes; family Galbulidae; genus Galbula; species Galbula dea. The sequence continues at coordinate 14,269 of VWZX01006543.1, forward strand.
GGGGAAAACATATATGTTTTTCAAGCAGACATAGCAGGCCTGGTATCAGAAAGGGATGTCACAGCTGTGTTTAGTGCTGCAAGGAAAAATCCCAGCCACAACTGTCTCTGCCACAGCACGATTGCATTGGCTCGAGTACAAGCAAAAGCTAGGATTGCAACATGCTCCCTCCCTGCAACAGGTATCACCTGTCTCACCTCTACATCTTTTCATCCTATGTGGGACTGACCATGTAGTTGCTGAGTATCTTTCTCCCTGAGTAACATACTATGAGGTGTACTTTGCCATGCACACCCTCAGCACAGGCTCCTCTATGACTTTGCCTTATGCTATGTGTATCCAACACTGCAGCCCACTTGGAGAAAAGCCACTTAGAAGAGTGCAAGGTAAGACTTGTTGCAGTTTGAATTCCTTCTGGGGTCACACAAGTCTGAATTCATCATCTTGGAGCACGTGGCATGGGACAGGGAATCATCTGAATCCAACAGCTGCAATGGCCCCTGTTAGACACCCATACTTGACAGCAGGCCAACTCCTAAGGAACTAATCAGAGTAAGGATTCTTAGTGTAAAACTGCCTCCTCCACTCCTTCCTCAGACATGTAATACTTGCATAAAACAAGGAGTGTCAGACTACTTATTGTAACACCAAGAAAAAAGGCCCTACTCCTGTAAGAAGGTTGGAAATGGCCAAAAACTCACAAACTGAGCTCATCAGGACACTTGGTAAAGGACACAGAGGGCAAGAAAACCAAGCACTCACTGCAGGGAAATAAAACAAAAAGTTAGAAAGCTGAAATGTAATGGACTGGCCTGAAATCATTCCCTAAAGCACCAGAGGTGGTGGGAGCAATTACCTGGCTAGAGGGCTGAACATGCCACAGTGCTGAGGGAAGTCCAAAGCTCAGAGCAGACAAGCACTGTGGGATTTTTGCCTCACAGGTCTGTCACTGGATGTTACCTTCTGAACTTTCTACTTGTGTTCTCCAGTCAGGGTTTCAGTCTAGCTGTTCAGAGGTTGAGCCAAGTCCCTTTCCATCTCAGAGTCACCATTTGAAAACAAGATATACTCTTTAATTCTTAAAGTATATCTTAATAACCATTAAAATATGTTTCTACAGCCTCCACAACATTTCAGTTCAGCACTTCTGCTCAAATCATCATTCACTGATAGGGCAATACCCAGATAAGGAGTAACAAACCATGCATCCTCCCCATTTAAGTTCCTGCTCTGCCAGACTGGCAAAGCTTCAGCCTCCATCAGTGGTCTAGCCACGTTCTGATAGATCTGTGGAACAGACACACTGTGGAGCAGAGGGTCTGTACCTATTGTAGGCTGCTGGCATCCCTTCCAGAAGATGAGCAGTGGAATTCCTTCAAGAACTGCTTCACAAATTGCCCAAGCAGTCAGGACAGCAGTTACGTTTAGTGGCTCAGTGTAAGAGCAAGATCACTGCAGGTGTGGGTAAGTATGGTCATTTAGAAAAGAGGAAGCACAACTCCTGTGAAAATAAATCCTGTCTCACTTATCTCAGAGTTTCAAGACAGTAAATATATCAATAGAGAGCACTAATGATGATAATACAGCTACATTTTCAAAAAGGCTCCGCTCTGAAGTTAAAACACTTCAGCTGCTGCTGAGGGAAACCTCTCTGATGGACTGAAAGCTGGCTGCAGATAGGAAGCCAAGGGAATGGTTTGAAGATCAATTTTCAAGACAGAAGAGAGTTAAGCAGGAGATCCCCCAGGTTATCAGTGCTGGGACTGGTTTTAATCACTTCTCTTTCTCAGTGACCCAGACTTGGAAGCAAATCTTCAAGTCTGTCAATAATGTTAATGTCTTTAGGGTAGTCAGGTGCTATTCTGATGGCAAGGAACCCAGAAGGGCCTCCCAAGACTGAGTGAGTGGACAAAGGGATGGCAGGTCAACTTCAGCATCACTTCAATGTACAGTAATGCACTGAGGGGAAAAATAATCCCATTTATTCTATGATGCTGCTCAGAGCTGGCAGTTACAATTCAGCCAAGAGTTTTTGGAGCTGTGTTGACAGAGCTCTGCTATCATTAGCTCAGTATGCAATGGCAGCCAAAAAAGCCAACAGAATGTAGCACCCCATTAAGCAAAGAAGGTATTGAGAACAAGGAGACTGTTCTGTGTCCTGCTCTGTAAGACCTTGGGGGTCCTGTGTGCAGCTCTTGCCTCTCAACATCCCAAGAAGCACGAAGTTAGAGGAGGTTCTGACAATGGCAACTAAAGTGACAAAGGGGATGGAGCAGCTGCCTCACCAGGGGTGGCTGAAAAGGCTGTGACTGGTCTGGGGAGGAGAAGACTAACAGTGGAGAAGAACCTGACAGAGATGGACCAGCTCTCCACAGCTCCTGTGTAACAGCTGGATACTGGCAGAGCACAAGGGGAATGGACTATAAAAGCAGCCAGGCACTCCCTAAAAAACACCTGCAGTTGCCACTGCTGGAGACTGGGACAGACAGACAGACTCTCTTGTTGGACACACTCCCAACTCTTCCCTACATTGCACCATGGCTCCTGCTTGCTCAAACAGGGACCAGATTCGAACTGAAGGAGGGGAGATTTAGACTGGATGTTAGGAAGAAATTCTTCACCCAGAGGGTGGTGAGGCACTGGAACAGGTTGCCCAGAGGAGTTGTGGCTGCCTCATCCCTGGCAGTGTTCAAGGCCAGGCTGGATGTGGTCCTGGGCACCCTGGTCTAGTGGTTGGCATCCCTGCCCATGGCAGGGGGGTTGGAGCTAGATGACCTTGAAGGTCCCTTCCAACCTGGGCCAGTCTCTGAGTTCTGTGAAACACAGCTATTCAGTTTTTCCTTTTAACCTGGTCTAACACAGCTTTCATGAGAAGGGATTCAGGGAGCCTTCTGTGAACTGTTCTCACTGCAGACAGGACAGAATTGCTTCGGGGAAGTAAGGAGGAAGGCAGCCTGTGTGTGTGCCTGTGCCTACAGCATTAACAGGGCTTGTTTGGGTGCTCCCCATTCCCAGCCAGCTGGTATGTGGGCTGTTGACTTACGCTGAGGCGGTTGAGAATCAAAAGGCATCATCATCTTGGGCCTCATCCCCCTTCTTCCTGCCAGGGTGGACATGCTATCCTCTGACTCGTGCCCTGACGGAAAAATATTGAAGGTTATTTACCACTGCAGCAAGACTTCCGTGGTTCCATACCAATGATTTCAGTCCTCCTCTCTCATTTCTGAGCTGTCCTGTTTTGTAAGCAGTTGTGTGTGACTCAGAACTGATAAACCCAGCCCTTTCATCCTGCACTAAGAAGGTGGAAAAAAGGACAGTTTGATTATTGGGCACTGGGGAGAAAGTCTTCAGGCCATAATGCAAACAAACCCCTGGTGGTGCAGCTCTGGGCAAGGAGTGGAAGTACAAAGAGTCAAGTGTATGGGCAAGACATGCGGGATTGGGATGAACAAATTAACCACTCACTGAGCAGCAGTTGGTTAAAGCACCAAAACCCAGTTGTGTCTTGGACCACTGAAAAATGCCCCACACATCTCTCAACAGTTTACCACAAAACACTTGCTAGATGACCTTCTGATCACTCACCAGTATTGACCACAGGAAAGTCAAACTGTAGCTCTTGGACACTCAATTTGCTCACTAAAACATGTGATCCAACCTTTTTCAGAGAGTCTTATCAACTAGGCACCAAAACAAGTCACTACTTGGAGAATGGGAACAAAAAGAAATGAAAGGGGAACAGAGAAGTGATTTCCCCACCTACAGTGAAGTAAACACAGTGGCCAAAGCACTTGCTGAGAGCTCACCTCTGTAGGAATTCCTCCTCTGGTGGATATTGCTGTCCATGGAATTGTCAACTGGGGTGATGTCTTGGGAGTTGCGAGGGATTGGGGTATCTGTCATGATGGGATTGGGATCTGGAGATTTATCAATGGGTTTTAACTCCAGTCTTTCATGATGGATCCAAAGGTCAGGAGGCTTGACATCTTTGGAGTTCCCTTTGTACTTGTGGGAGCCATTCACTGATTTGCAAGCGGCTCGTTTCCTTGGGAGGGAAAAGAGATGACATGTTCTTAGCTGAAGGCTAAGCTGTCACTTGTTGAGAAAGGCAAATTTGCACTGAGATGTCCTCCAGCTCTCATATCCAGCTGAGCAAGAGCTACCTAGGGGGCAGGAAGCCTTGAATTTTACACATCAGCATATTCTCCACCTCTGAGGCCATGCAATTTGCCTCAGATGCCACCACACGCTGCAGAACTGCGCTCTGCCGTTAAGAAAAGCCAAGCTTCCAGGCCTCGTGCTTACTAGGAGAACATTCCAGACAGGGAGCACACTTACATCACCCTGTGCCTGGACTCCAGGGCTTTCAACCAGCCTCAAACAATAGCTGCAGAAGGAGGGTGCAAGTAGCCAATTACCCACCAGGATGGTTAGCTCTGAAGGGTAATGACAAGAACATTCATTCTGCCACTGCTCAGGTTAGATCCATCCAAGTAATGTGCTTTTTTGTCACTGTTGACTAGCAGTAGCAGCAAACTGATGCTGAGGCAGACAAGGGATGGGATGGAATTTTAGGAAAGAATAATGCAGAGTTCCAACATGGCCCTCCAGGCACAGAATCACAGAGTGATTCAGGTTGGAAGGGACTGCCAGAGGTCGTCTAGTCCAACCTCCCTGCTCTAGCAGGATCACCTAGAGCACATGACTCAGGGTTGCGTCCAGGTGGTTTCTGAATCTCTCCACAGAAGGAGACTCCACAGCATCACTGGGCAGCCTGCGCCAGGGCTCTGGCACCCTCACAACAAAGAAACTCTTCCTTATGAAGAGTTCACTCCTCATTCTGGACCCTGGCATGGATGGAGGAAGGTGTTCCTGCTGGGCAGCACACTTCCTAGAAATGGCCAAGATATGACTGAAGCTAAGTGAACAAAGCCTCTGATGTAGGTGACTGGCAGCCAGATGTGCTGGTCACCCTTGCTCTGAGCGCTGCAGCTGAGGGAGTCAAACACAGCAGTAGGTACCACCCTGCCTCTGGGTTGCTCTATGGAAGAGAGGTGGCATTTAGAAACTGGGGAAACAAAGGCCAGTTTTCACAGGGTTATTTCTGCTCTTTGAAAATAAAATACATCTCCTGGGCCCAGCCTGATGAATTTTGCCCCCTCCCAAAGGCATCCCCCCCCCAGTTGCTAGACCATCATTCATATATCGTTGCTGTCCTCTCCTGAAGGACAAGGGCTTTTGCAGGATGGTTCAGCTTTAGCAAAGCAGGTGGAGGTTATCTTCTAAGCTTGGCTTTTAATCACTTTCTTAAAACTCCTGGTTTGGATAACAGAGTCTTTTCAAATTGAAGGCAAAGCTCTCAGCTCGGTTCAGCTCTTTGAAAGAACCTTCAGGAGTCTATAAATGGAAGCATTTCTGTGGTTGTACTTCAGATGCTCTAAACGAGGGAGGAATGCAGATACACACCTTTCTTTTCAATTTGGGAGCACCCTTCTAAAGTGTCCAGCGCCAGATTCAGATCCCACTCCAGTAATCTATCTACAGATTGGATATTATCATGCCCACTTGTGAGCCTGCTCCACACAGTGAAGGGCCTGCTAAGAACAGAAGTGAAAATCTGACTGAGCTGTTGAGCTCTGGCAGCTCTGACCACATCTGTTGGCTTGAGTCTGGAAACAAGACTTGAAACAATCGTTGTTCCTCAGAGAGAGGCAAGTGTAGGTAGACATTCAAGTACTGCCCCACTTTGCCTGTAAACTCTTGATGAGGAAAATGAGAACATGATCATCACCACAGGCACTCTAGCTCAGCTGTGCTGATGCAGGTTATCTTCTCAACACCAGAATTCAAACTGCATTACTCATCTCTTGCCAGAACAGAATTCCCACAGCCCACAAGCCTTAGAAGTAAAAAACTCTAAAGCATCCTAAAGAAAAGATTAAGTAAGAAAATGAAGTGAGAAAGGTAGGAGAGGGCCAAGTGCCAGCCCTGGACATCTTACTTCTTTTGGTGAGAAGTTGTACGATGGGTGCAGAAGACAGCGATGATCACCACGACCACAATGGTGATCACTCCCACTGACACTATGATGACAAGGAGCATGTTGCTGTCCAAGGGAGAAGTAGGACTTCCATGGGGACTGTTACTGCCTGGAGGAGTTTGAGAAGGGAGAAAGGGGTTATTTTTTGTAGAGAAAAAAAATCAAGAGCAGTAGATCAGCAGCAGGAGAAAGATGGTTTGCTTGCTAGGAGTTGGTGTGAGGTGCTAGCTTATTTTTTTGTCATTTGCCAATTGTGTTTCTGTTTTGTTCAGTCTCTAAGATGCTTTATAGATCCATTTCCAGCTAACAGGCTATAAAAATTTACGTTCACCCTACTCAAATAGCTATCATAAAAAAAAAGAATAGTTGAGAGTCCAAGAAGAGTTAAGATGGGACCCTGCTAAACCTACAGGACTACAGGCATCCCCTTGGACCCAACCATCACAAGAGTCAGTATCAGTATTCTGCAGTAGTCACTCACCCCATCTGATGTAACAGTAATGAAGGTTACCTTAGGACAAGGCTTCTTCAGTGCACAGTGAAGAGAAGAAGGACTTCAGATGTTTTTATGTTTTTCCTTCCTAATATCATCTTATTGAATTAATTTTGACACTTGTGCACTACATCAGCCATGTCAGACTAAACTGGGGCCAAGGCCTGCTTCTCAAGACTGAACTGGAAAAGGCATGCAATGATCCACCCCACAGAGCAGGCAAGAACACTGTGCCAGAAGAAGGATACCATTTCTTGAGTGGGAGCAACTCTCCTCATAAAGAGAAGTTGGTGGTGGAACAGCTGTGGTCAGTATTTCAGGATGAGATAGCATCACCAAAGGGCACTGCACGGAAAGAGAAAAGCTTTGCAACACTGCTTACCACCGAGGGGTGGTTTGTAATCTGCTCCTATGTCCAGTGCACGGCTTCCCTTCCCTGCAGATCCTGAAGCTGAAAAGGTCACAGATGTGGTCATTTTATATACACACAGACACACATAGGCACATATAAACACACACTTGAGCATTTCTAAGGTAGCTCTTTCAGAACTTCTCTGAAGTACTTTGAGCATTGCTTTTCTTTTCTCCTCCTGCTCCTCTTTCCCCTACAACATGATTTGGCTTTGAACAGCAACTGCGTTTCTCCAAGGAGTGAATAACTCCTTCCCAAATTGCTATTTAATAATTAATTTCCTGTGTGATTCTGTCCCTAGGTTAGCTTAGGAGCCTCTACTTGCATTCATTTAAGAAACTATAAACATTCTTTGCAGCAAGACACAGGTCCATCTAGAGACAAATGGCTGTGCCATTTGTGTACAGACACTTCACCAGCCTGAAACAGTCACACCACATAGCTTTCCTTTCCTAATACCTAATTACAGAGGAAGACTGGAAATAACTGGAGGATCAAAAGCAGAGCAAACATAATATTAAGTCCCTGCCTGTCCATAAGAACTTGCTTTCAACTTCTCCCCATTCTTTCTCTGTTTGTTCCACCCTTGCCACAAGTGACCATGAAGTACTAGGAAAATGTTTCTGGTGAAACCTGGGAAAACAAATGAGTTTGTTTCAAAGCTTTATATTTATAGGCTGACAATAAACAAATTTGTACCTGAGGCAAATGACCCAGCCCCTCCTGAACCTCAGCCACTTCTCCTGGACACCTCGGTGCTGACCTGCCAGGGGAGGAGCTCTCCTCTTTTCACTCTACAAGTACTTCCTCCTGCATAATTCTAAGTCTAATTTAGATCACTTGCTGCCACAGCAAGAAGCATGCAGTCCCAAGTTCACCTCTAACGTTAAGACCTCTCCTGAGTGAGCAGGATTCTTCCTGCAGCTAAAGAGACAAAAATCTTGGCTCTGTCACTTCCCTGCTTTCATTAAAATGTACTAATGCAAAATGCCCATTAATGACACAAATAACTGTAGCTGGAGAAACACAGAGCAAGATGCAAAGAACAAGATTCCTCTTCTTAGAGGAATCCATAATCCTTTGCACCTTTTTACACTCTCATGCACAAAAAGCCAAACCTACAAAGCCCCAAATGTCTGCAAATTCAGCAGATTGACAATGAGGAGAAGGATCTTCTCAGTTAAAAATCCACTCTGTTCAAGGAGTTGTAAGCATTAAAGGATGTGACACAAATGGGAATTTTGCCCCTAAAGTCCAACCCTTTAAATTAGGCACTGGGAAATATAAGACAAGTGGTAAAACCAGCAGGAGGTACCAGCAATGACCCTGATTAAGTCCTGAGCAGGGTAATAAGGAGGAATAATGGTCTGTATATACAGTGAGGAGACAGATGTAGTCTAAAAGATGTCTTGAAGGAGAAATCTAGAATGAAAAAAGACATATTGCACCTGCCAGTCTAGAGAGGAGACTTGCACTGAGGGAAAACATGTTCTCTTTCTCAAGTACTGGACTAATAAGTTTTCAGCAGCAGTGAGAGAATTTAACAGCATTTTAAACAGTTCATCCTGACTATGCTGATATCTGCATGACCAGAGAGCTTGCACTGAAAAGAGGGGGGGGAAAAGCCCAGCTGAATTCTCTGAATCACTCAACCTGGTGCTGAAGAGATGCTGGGGCACCAGAGAAGCTGCAAGAGAAAGAGGGAATAAAAACAATTGACAAAGCCTTCAAAAGGACAAGCAGACACCTGAAGGTGGGCAGCAGCTGGTGCCCTGCCAGAGGCAGGATGAGGCTGTTGGGAAAGGTGCTGGGTTGGAGGTGGTGCCACACCTTCTGCCCATCTTTCTGTTTTACTAAAACCAGGTATTTTTCAACCAAACTAAATGTCAGCCTATAAATTGGGTTGGTTATAGGAACCATGCACACACTATATTTAGACTTCCATAAAGCATCTTACTGAGGCCTCTACAAGGCCTTCTTCAAAATAGCATAATAAAAAAGTCATGTGGCACATATTAACAAGATTAACAACTAATTAACTGATAAGAATAAGAATTATAATTGCAGAATCATTAGTCAGGAGGGATCTTTCTAATGAGTTCTGCAAAGACCTCTGCCTGGCAAAGAGTAATTCAATATACTTAATATCACCCTGAAAGAAAATGAAAAGCATTGCTACTGAAGTTAAGAGGTGACATCAAATAATGGAGGAGGGAACAAGACACCCAAAGTCACCTGCACAGAGCAGGAGGGACCATGTGGTCCCTCTGGGTGTGACACACTGAGCTGCTGCAGTTCACCACGGGGTCTGCACCCCCCCAGAAAATCTGCATCCTCACACAGCCCACTGCAGGGTTTCTGTACCACCCCCACCATGGGTAGGGCTGTGGGACAATGGATAGAATCCTAGGGAGAGGATAAAAACGTTGGGAGGCAGAGCCAGGGAGAAGGCAGTGAAGTCACACTTCCAAAGGGGGAATAGCTCCTTGCACACAGGCCTCAGGGACTCTGACACTGCCAGTGACTCTGTGCTCTCAGCATCTGCCCACTGCCAAAAATCACAGAATCACTAAGGTTGGAAAAGATCTCCAAGATCATTGAGGCCAACTGTTAACCTAATACTGCCAGGGCACCACTAAACCGTGGCCCTCAGCACCACAGCTCCATGGTTCCTGAACACTCCCAGGGCTGGTGACTCCATCCCTGCCCTGGGCAGCCTGGGCCAATGCCTAACCACTCTTGCAGGGAAGGAATTGCTCGTAATACCCAACCTGAACGTCTCCTGGCACAACTTGAGGCTGCTTCCTCTTGTCCTAGCACTAGTCCCCTGGGAGAAAAGACCAACCCCCACGATGCTTCTTCTGAAGCCTTTTCTGCAGGAGCACACCCAGTTTGGTGTTGAAGTTTTCCATCTCCTTCTGTGTCAGGGAAGAGTTCAAGATAACATTTACTTGAAATTGGTTGGCATTTCTTAGCTTGTCAGACTGCATGTTACCCATCAGCTATCTGCAGCCAGACATCTTCTGTTAGCTTTGTGTTCATTTAGGACAGTTTTACCAAGATTAGACACCATGACCATTGCTTTTGTGCTAGGTCGGCATCACTCCTTGCAGCCTGACAGCAACAGCCAGGCTCCTCTCCCAGGACAAGCTCTGTGCTATAGAAGTGTGTGGAAGAGCAATAGTGGGTGCTCAACCCAGAGATAAAACATTCAAGCAGGGGAGAGGAAGAAAAGACAGAGAACTATTGTCTTTTTGTCTCCAGAGAGTCAATCCCATTGTAGTTTGGTTGCTTCCCAGTCTCTGCTTCCTGAAGGACACAATTCTGCTGGTCAGTGACACTGGCACAGAGCAGGTTTTTATGCTCCTCTTCTCCTTTTCTACATGGAAACCTACTGCCATGGTTTCTAATCCCCGAGTTCTCCTAGAACTCCGAAACAAAACTCTCTTGGCTTTTATAGAGGGTTTTGAGATTCATAAATCATGTAGCTTGACAAAAATCAATCAAATTGTTACTAGAGGAATAGGTTAACTTTAGGATGGTCATGACAGATGAGGAAAATTTATTTCTCTGCTGAAATGAGGTGAGAATAGTGCAGAAGAGAGAACAGCAACTTTTAGCCAAACCCTTTTAATCTCCCTCTATCTCCTTCCACTTGCAGTTGAGCACTACCAAGGACATGGTGAGGATCTGCTTCCCCACAGCCAGCAGCTCTGCTACACAAGGCTGGAGAGGAATTGGCTCCACAACTGTTTAGAGTCAGCATTATTTGGCACACAGAAGGTAAAAGCATATTTAATAAATTACTTCTAAGTAACAACTTGAAAAGCAAGTAACCCCCCCTCATTCTCAAGCCCTTTAGGATCTCTCTGACTGTATGCCTAAGCTGCCTGCCAATGTCCTCCCTTTAGACTAATTCCTCCTCTTTTTATGGCACTTGTAGGCTATTTGGAAGAAAGCAAAAACAGCCCTGGGAGATTCACCTTAGAATTCTGTCTAGTAAACTCAAAACTACCATTTGTCAAGCCAGCAGTTTACAACCTGAAGGCTTTTAGGAGCTTATGCTGTGCTCTTCAGGAGAGTCTGGAGTCTAAACGAGCTGACAAGCAGAATCTCTCTGGCATAAAAGCTTGCTAGAGGAGGCACACCTTCCTTTATCATGAAAATAACCGTAGAAGGAGAGCTTACAAAACAGCACTTGTGCTAATTAGAGAACTGTTTGATCTTCCACCTCTCTGTACTGACATCTTTTATGGCTGGTCAGAGGCTGACTGGGGCATCACTTTAGCCAGATTCGTTCTGACAGAGTGATTCAGCTCTGGCACAACCCCCTCGTCCCTTCAGGTGCCATCTGACTCCAGAGCTCACTTTATGTTCCTCACATCCTCACCTCAAGGAGGACTTGCAGTTCCTCCACTAGTGAGAGCACAACAGGACCTCACTCCTTGACAGTTAGAGCAGCAGATAACTTGTTTCATTTAGGAAATGCAACAACACATGGAGAGGGAAAACAAAGCATGTGAAGGATGGAATAAAAGAATATGTGGCTCTTGATTTACCTTGATCATTAGGCATTTTATCTGAGGATTCAGCTAGTGGGACAAGCACAGGGAAGGAAAAAACAAGAGAAAGATCACAAGGCTTGAAGGAGCGAGAGAGAAAGTTTCACATAGCATAGGTACACTAGCTAGAGCTCTCTTCACTAACACCAGTACTCACAGGGAAAAAGCACTGGTAGAAAATCCTCTCCTAACTTTCTGCATCTTAGAGTACATTTTCCAAGCTATCCTGCATTGGCACTGTTTCCCTAGGCATCCATCACCAAGCAGCTCTTGACTGAAGAGCCTGCTGGGTCACACTCACTCCCACCGTGGCACCCAGGTCACCACAGCAGCGTCACCAGGTGTGACATGCAACACCTAGCAGCTTGATGCAACTATCAAACTGGTTTTCTGGGAAGCATATTTAGAACCTGGACCCTCAGCATTAATAACTAGATGACCTCAGTGCCCACTGGTAATTCTGAAACACCACAATTAATCAAAAAGCTAAGCAACATTTGGATATGTGATAACCGCAGGCAAGAGCAACCCAACAGAAAATGTCATTCTGCTCTAACTCCACTGCCTTCCTGTCTTTTCCAGTGTAGATATAAAATGCATGCTACTGGGATCTATAGAAAAGGAAGACATTTAGATGGAAGGTGACAGGTTACCTTTTGGGGTTCTGAACTGCACTGCCTCAGACATTGGCCCCATGCCCTTGGAGTTGCGAGCCTGAATCTTGAAGTAGTAAGGAGTATCAAGGGTTAACTCCTGGATCTGATGGGTCAGCCTGTTGCCCACCACAGGTTCAATCACCCAGTCATGGATTTCAGCATTCACATCTGTGCTGTAGTAAATGATGTAGCCTGAAAAAGCAAGAGAACTTTATAGAGAACAGAAGAGAAGAGCTCACACCAAACATCCTAGTGACTTTTCATCATGTTTGCACAGCTAAATGCTCAGGAGGTTCCTGAAAGGCTCCCCTTGCTTTTGCAAAGACTAAGAACGCATTCACATCCTAGCCAGCCTTCCAAAAAGTGTCAGTTAAGAATAAAAAAGCCATTTAAAATACATGGAGGAGATGCTCATTTCCCTATTCCTAGCCCAAATAGTGTAAAGCTGTTATTATCAAAGCATTGCTATTTCTAGAAGACAGTTACCCACAGAAGGTTCTCATGCACAGCATGGATTCAGTCCTTTGTAACTACTTTATTATTTTTCCAGCTGATTAACAAAGATGACAGCAGGCTGAGGAGAACTGCAGTGTGTTTTGCAGGTCACAGGAAAACAAAAAAATATATGGGAAGAGTTTATGTTCTGATAATAAAATATACTGCAATTACAGACCAAAGCTTTACAGTAAGAATCACAGAGCCCCAGCTCAAAGGAAGTCCTTGCACCAACACACAGGCTGGGTCCTCAGCTGTTTCTCTCCCAAATGGCTGCTTCTCTTGTCCCACAGTCCACCAGGCTGGGGGGTGGGGGAGTGTCACAGTAAGGAAGGGGAGAAGCTCTCCAGAGGGACTTCCACTTCTTTAAAGCAACTGAAAATACTGCCAATAGCCCAAACTTACAGTAACCAGTGCAGCAGAGAGGGTGACACTTGAAACTTACCCAAGAGGGGCAACATATCTATCTATCAAATGACAGTGAAACCCACTCTGCATAGCAGAGAGGCACAAGAGGGCTGATTTAACTTGGGACTTTACTGATTAGCTATCAGCTCCAGTGATGCAGGAGCAGCTGGAACCCAGCCTAGCCCAGCTCAGTGTTTCACCCCCATCCTACCCACACCAAAAAGGGATTACAGCTGGTAAGTACTCCACAGCCACACTCTCCAGTGGATGGAATGAGAGCATCAGGGAGCTTTTGCAGAGAATGAGGTGAGTTAATGAGTAATTAATAAGCTACTCCTCTGGCTCAGGAGCTCTCCCCACACGAGGGCACTCAGCCCACACACTGGCACTGCCTCTCTCCTTGCTACACTCAGCCTCAGCTCTGGGCTCTCTGTCTGACTGCAGGATGCTTTATTTTCCAGCTGTTAACTGCTGCTTATGCCCAAATGAATAAATCCTAGATGTTTGCATTCTTCTACACGAAGAAATGTTAAGGTTCTCCTTCACAGTACAGACACTGCAAGATTTTTTTGTTGTACCTGGAAAAACTGAATGTGGGAGCTAATTTTGCTAAGCACATTGTGCAAGTAAATGCTGGTCTCTGTGTCTTCCCTTTCTCATGTATGCACCTGACCTGAGATGACAGGCTTATCTTTTTAGGAGCCTATGTAACCAGGGGATATTTGTGCCTGACATCTCATACCACTCTGAATGACCCCTCCTGACCACTGGCTACTGAGCCCTGTAACCTGCAGCAGAGATAAAGGCTCTTCTTTCTCCTGGAAACATCTTGCTGCTAACAAAATAACACACAATCGGCTTTACAGCTTACTTAAATTGTAATCACTAAAGGTGAAGAGTCTCCAGTGTTTTGCCTTTTCAGAGAGATCTAATTAGTTTTAGTCTCCTGTCTAGAACGTGGGCTGCAGAGCTGCCTCATCAGCTGACAGTTGGTGCCAGGTTTCAAAGGTCTGATTCTGCACCATAGTTAATTCTGAAAACAAAAGCAAAATCATACACTGCAAACTAGATGCCAAGAAAATCTGCTTTCATCTTCAAGACTGGAGAGGGGGCAAAAAAAAAGGCAAATTGAAGTGAATTATTTCAGAAAGCCTTTAGAAATGTGAATCCAAACAGAAATTATAGAAGGGAGACAGTAATTATTATTGTCTGTAAAATGATTTATCCTATGTGGAAGTGATGCAATTACAAAGGCAAATAACAGTTTTACTCCTAATGGTTCTGCCAGGGGACTAATAAACTGACTTGAAGTCTGTTCTGTGCCACAGAGATGACAAAAAGCACTGGGATGGATTCTCCTAACTAAAACACTGATGGGCCAGAGGCATTAGAGGTGTATTTCTGGAGGTATGCTATTAGAAGAGCACAAGCTGATGAAGGCAAAGGTCACTGAGATATCTCCACTTTCCATTATAGTTCTGGTCAGACTCCAATTTCACACTGCAGTTAGTTTCTATCCTAATATATTTTTACTAGGGACAAAAGTAAATAATTAATCTGAGCTACTAAAGAGATTGAGAAAGAAGATAAAGCCCTCTTGGCTAGCTCCAGGCTAAATGAAGTATGGAACAGGTTCCACACAGTCATGCAGATTCTGTTCTGCTCCTGAGCAGGCATCTTACATCCAGGTGCTTCCACTGCCCCCTGAACTGCACCTGTAATTTTGCCGTTGGCTTCGGACGGAGGCTGCCAGTTCACGATTATTGTCCGAGGTTTCCCCTCCTTGCTCACCACAGTCACATCTTTGGGAGGAGAACCAGGCACTGCAAACAAACAGAAACAGACTGTCAGGAACAGGTTGCCCAATTTTCACTGGAGCTCAACCAAAGTAACCACAGCACCTTCGCTTCGGTACTCGTTTTACTGTTGAAAAAAGGCAGGTGAATAATAAAGCCTCTGCATGTTCCAACTTCCAACAGATCCAATGCCCTAAGGTAGTCCTCATCCTGAGTTACCCCATTTCCCTGGCACATGCCAGCTGCTCTGCAGCATCTCCCGGCCCTAAGAAATGACCTGGTTCTAAAGCACTTCTGTCAACAGATGC
>VWZX01006546.1:0-11473 GCA_013399015.1 Galbula dea
TGTCCTTCAACCAGTTCACAATCCACCTCACTACAAAGCTGGAGAGGTGCTGAGAGAGGTATGCTGCTGACTTCTCCCCCTTACGAAAACATGTCTGACAACAGGATGGAAGCAAACTTGAAGCTCACAAGGCATTGCTGAGGCCATGAGCATTTCAGCCCAGGAGTGGAAGGCAGGTTGTAATGGGGGTTTGCTGCTTTTTGGAGAAGCTGTGACTCTGCCTCAAAGCACATGCAGCTGCACCCGCATGTGTTTGTATACACACTTCAGCCCATATGCATATGGAGTGGTTATTAAAATGAAACTCAATTGCATTAACTCTGAAAACCTCCTTATTCAGGAGGTGGTCCCTAAAGGAGTGAGCCTGTGATCCAGGATCTCCCCGAAAGAAGGACCTCAGGATGCCAACTGCACAGACTAAGCTGAAAACCCTGTAGAGAAACAACATTCATAACCAAAAACCTTTTTTAAAGAAAAAAGTCTCTTTTTTTCTGGGGAGGGGAGTGGGGGGGGTGGGAGAGGGAGTGGTGTGCATACTAGGAAAGCAAAAGTGAGGTGCAGAGGAGCAAGGGGAATTAGTCAGGGACATTATACATTGAAAATGCTGATGTAGTGGGAATGATTTCTGTCTCCTCCAAGCATCTCTTTCGCTGGAGCCAAGAGATGCTCTCCAGGTAGAAACAATCACAAACTGTCATCTGAAAGATCACAGGATTCCTGTGAGCTGTAATTGGAAAACACCAACCTCAGAGGTACCCCAAACATTATTTTTACCCCAACTGTAGAGGGAAGAGAAAGAGGGAGCTCCAATAGATGCAAGGATGTAGGAGTTCCTCTCTTGTGCCACTGTGGGTCAGACAGAACAGAGGTGAACATCTGGTGATATATAAGGAAGATAGAAGAAAGAACTTCTTTTGTGATGACGGTGGTGGAACATGGGAGCAGGTTAACCAGAGAGGTGGGATATACACCATCCCTGGAAACATCCCAGGTCAGGCTGGACAGGGCTCAGAGCAACCTGATCCAGTTGAAGATGTCCCTGATTACTGTTGTGGGCCTTGACTAGATGACCTTTAAAGGTCCATCCCAAACCAAACCATTCCAGGATTCTGCAATTCAATGATATATTCGCCACCCAGTGCAAGCAATGGTTTTTAGGGGATGAGGTGATGCCAGCCCTGATGTCCATGGGTCAAAGGGTGATCTAGCAATGGGGCTTGCTCCAGCAGCAGCAGATTTAAGCAGCATCAAAAATAATATTAATAGTGCTAATAATATGGACAAGCAAAGCAAAGCTTTGATGGTAAAATACACTGTAAACTTATCTGATCTGTCCAGACATGAGCTGGGGGTGAGGCAGGGAGAGGGACAGGGTGGTTGGGACCCTGGCTGGGTGGGGAGGGAAAGAGAAACACTTCTGAACCACACATTTTCTTAAAGCCTATGTGAAAGTATTACTATCTGCCTAATGAACAAGCACAGTTTTTAAAACAAACAAACCAACCAACAAAAACCTCTGGTGAGGAAAAGCACCAAACTCCCTTGTTCTCGTGTGAGTGACTGATCCCAAGGTGCATGCAAATATACAACGTCTGGAGTTGCATTGGTGTGTCAGATTCCTTTGCGTTTAAATAATTTGTATGAGTAGGTTGCAATAATAGGATGAGTTTAAAAACAAAATGAAACAAACAACAAAAAATCTCTAGGAACAAAACGTTGATAGTTTACAGGGTTTTGTGAGTTTAAATGCCTTATATTTAACAATCATAATTTATGACTAACTTGTAGATATTGTGCGTTCTTATTTAATTATTTTTATAGGTTTTTCTTGCATTTTTAATTATTTATTTATTTAGAAATTAATACTAATTTTTTTTATTACTCCTATTACCTCATTTTTGCATTGTTTCTGGGAATGGAATGCTTTGCATGTGTCGGTACTTTAAAAAAATAATTAAACATGGGATATGGGGAGTAATGCTTATCTTGTCAAAAAAAAAAGAAAAAAAATCAGGGTGTGTGATTACAAACTGTATTTACTGTGGTGCTGTTACCTTGGATACATTCCATAAAAATGCAAACCTTTGATTCTGTATGCTGTGACATAGTGGAAAACTGCAATATAGTGTCTGTGTTTAGCACATTATATGAATATTATTTGCACTCATAATCAAAGTTTGGTGATCCTTTCATGTGTGTCCTTGTGAATTGAAGGTGATTAATGATGCTGTGCAAAACCAAAATATTTTGGTTGATTGTTGCTGCTGCCCTGTCTCCAATGATGTTGGTGATGCTACTGCTCTTGCTGCATGTGCCAACCTGCAATAACACCTGGCAAGATCCTGCTACAAAGCTGTGCTTGGGGCACTATCTGCCTTTAGTGCAAGACTCTGAAAATTGCTTCAAAAGCCAAGGAATGAAGCCCAGACATGGTGGTTCTGTCCATTTTTGCTGCCCACTGGTGCTTGAACTGGCTCCTTTCACCTTCTGTGTTTGTGCGTAGGTGGGTGCTGTAGGGAGAATGAAGGAGGCACTTGATCAAACCTGAGCTTGAAAGCAAAAAAACCCAAGGGATTCTTTATAATTTATAAGGATTGACCCCTGGTGTAGCTGAGAGGGGTTACAATTGATACGGGAGTGATTCGGGATCCGTTTGTAATGCCTGGCCATAAATGTTTGCTATAACTTAGCTGTAAAATATGCATGGAGCAGAATTCCTCTTCCTGAAATACTTACAGTTGATTTTGTGCCCCTTTTGGGGAGGAAACCTCAACTTAAACCTTTTTAATCCACTGTAAATCTGAGACCTGCACCAGAGCCCTCCTGTCCCCAAGGAGAGAGTCAGTCCCAAGCCGACATCCCACTCCTGCAGTGGTGGCCAAGCACTCCTGTCTGCAGCCATGGCCGTGCCACTCTCATAACACACTGCCCTTTCCCAGAAGGATCCTGACTATCAAGTGTTCAAACGTCACAAGAAGGTTAGAGCACCTTTGATAATATTTCAAGCTTGAAGTCATAAACAGTCTTGGACAGCACAGATGGCCATGTATGGATAGAAGAAGGGTTTGATGCATGTGCTTGGTCAGTACCCATTCCCCCCCACCCCACAAAAGAGAAGGCTTTAGATGCAATAATCTTTTGGATTAGAAAGACACAGAATTACTGTATCTTGATTTTTTTTCTCTATATCCCTTCAGGGTGCTGCTCTGCTTTGTTGACATCGCCTTACCCTGGGTTTAAAACCCATCTGTGTTTTTTTCCTTGCTGCTCTGTAACATGCCTCCCTTGTAGCTTTGAGCTGTGGCTTGAGCTGTGTGAGGCCAGGGGGTCAGTTCCTCTCTGCAAAGGGAAAAGTAAAACAACAAGCAAGTGAACAAAAATCTTCTCCTTTAATAACCTAGGCTAGTGAAAGGATCACTCACATTTTTGTACTCCTACTGCTGTTCTGTTGTGCTGTGCAACATTTTGCTACATAGACTATTTTATAGAAGAAAGCTAGAAAAATATTTATTATTAATATTAAAGCAATAGTGCATTGAGGAAATGAAAAAAACATTAGAAATCGTGTAAATGCTTAGATTCACTTTCGGTGGATATTTTGTATTTTATTTATAACTAATAAAACAAACTGCATTGCTAACTATAAATATGTGCCACACAGAACTCGCCTGGCAGGGCCATCGCTTGGCTTTTATTTACTATTTGTTTCTTTGGGTCAGAGTGATTTCTTCTTTCACTGCTTATGTCTTTAGACTTTGATATGCAAAAGAAATGCGACTGATGTGAAAAAAAACCTTAAAAACCAAAACAGAATACCTGGTTTGCAGAGATTGTTGATGCTTGAACTTCGTGACAGAGGCAAGGTGAAGCTCTCCACAACAGGCACGCCACAGTGCGTGATGTCCTGTGGCATCAGTTTTGTGACTAGGTGACAAAATCACTTCCTACAACCAGGCTGGGTATTTCTTGTTCAAGAGATTTCTCCTTTAAACACAACCTACAGTGCCTGTAGGATATCTCTAGCAAGTTCTGCAGACATACTGACAGGTCCTCCATCCTCCTGGTGGAAAAGCATCTCCCTCCTGCCTTTGGACTTTCTGTTTAATAACTAAGGAAAGACAAAATTTTTGGAAGAAGAAAAAAAAAGTCCTCCAAATAATGCAGATATACTTGAGAATATTTTCAACACTTTTATTACCTGTTGGAAAATCCAATGGGCCAAATACCCAATTTTTCAGCACAAGACAGGCATGGAACTATTACAGCACATCCAGAGGAGGCCACAAAAATGATCTGAGGTCTGGAATACCTCTGCTATTAAGACAAGCTGAGACAGTTGAGGTTTTTCAGCCTACAGAAAGCTCCAGGGAGACCTTATTGCAGCCTTTCAGTACTTAAAGGGGGCCTATAAAAAAGATGGGGACAGACTTTATAGCAGGACTTGTTGCAACAGGATAAGGGGCGATGGTTTTTTATTAGAAAAGGGGGGATTTGTATTAGATATAAGGAATAAATTTTTTACTATGAGGGTGGGGAAACACTGGCACAGGTTGCCAAGAGAGGTGGGAGGTGCCTTGTCCCTGGAAACAAGCAAGGTCAGGTTGAACAGGGCTCTAAGCAACCTGATCTGGTTAAAGATGTCCCTGCTCACTGCAGAAGGTTGGGCTAGATGACCTTTAAAGGCCCCTTCCAACCCAGACCATTCTATGATTATAACATGAATGCTTCACAGCCCTGTTATTCTGCCTGAATGCACATAAGGTCTTTCACAACATCATGGAGATTTTCAAATAATTCTCTATGTCTTGCAGCAAAAGAAAAGTAGTGTCTCTTAGCATCTGTGATGGTTTGGACCTGACTCCCTGCCAAATGCCCAAACTCACAGTGAAAGCCTTCTTCCCTCCCTCCCTTTCTTCTCAGAGTAATAGAGAAACTACAGAAAAAAAAACCCCAAAGAGTCTGCAATAACTCAAATTATATTAGAGATTAATACATTTACCTATATATGAATTATATAACAGGAGATACCATATATAAAGTAGAGGGAACCCCCAAACACTCCCCGAAAAAGGGAAGGGGAAAGGGAAAGAGAAGAAGGGGAAACAAAAAAAAAGGAAAACCCAAACCAGATGTGTAAGCTTAAGAAATAAATCTCACAACTCTCCTAGAGATTCAGCAACTGCTTCTTCCCAAGGCCTGCAAGGCCTCACTCCCCCGCACGGGCAAGACCGATAGCAGAGAACCTGCGTCCCTGGATCCACCAGAAGGAAGAGAGAGAGAAAGTTTCTGCCCTTCTTATTTATGCCCCAGTTACATAAAACTCGTATGGAATACTGGGAACTTCTGAGCACTTCCCTGGTTACAAGCTGGTTACCAGGGAAAGGGCCTGGGCCAAACCATCACAGCATCCAACACTGCAAAGGACTCCTTAGTTATTCTTGTTTTTACTGACAGCATCCAAGTGTTTTTGTAAACACAACACTCCACTGGACTCCAAAACCGTGGGGACCACAGAGATGATGAGATAACCTGCTTTTGCAGACTCCCACTGAGTGCCACCATCTTTATCCTTTTTTCTTCCTTCTCATCTAAATTAATGTTTTCTGGATGAAGGCATGTGAATTAAAATCCCACCAATTAAGAAATGAAGAGCAAAAAAGAAGGTAGAGAGTGGTGGTGGGAGCAGAAGCTGTACATCTGCTCAACATACAGATTTGGGATGTTCTGCTCAAGCACGTGGAGATTGCCTGAGCCCTACAAAAGACACGGCACTAAGACAATTTTGACTTCTCTCCTCAGTTCTCTACTTGGCCAAGAATGTGTTGTTTTTAGCAGCTTAAAGCAAATCCTGACCCTGGAAAAACTTCTTTCTTGCCTTATTACTTTTGTAGCATCCGTTGTTGTAACAACAGAATTACTCCCCAGAGCCAGGGTGGAGTTGAGTTTTTCAGAAGCAAGGGACATTTTTGAAGTCCTTAGAAGAGAAAAGCAGAGTTTTTTTCAAGCTTTGCCAAGGTTGCCTTCTTGGAAGGCAGTGATATTGCTGACCCCGTTGCAGACTCCTCCTCAGTCCTTTTTAGGGCATTGCCTGAAGAACAGTGCAGCTTTTGAGTTGAATATGCCTGTTCACAGTAGGTGTTTTTGGTGGCAATCTGGGTATCTGCAATCCCACCTTTCACCTACACAGTGATTTGGTGACCCTGAAGATATTCATTCCTTCTTCAACAAGACCTCAACCCACAGCTGTAGGAACTTGCTACATGTGACTATTTCCAAATGTGAACACTTCTCATATGCAAGATAAGGATTTCTCATTTCTGATTGCCCTATGCAGGGTTGGTACATGCATCAGGAGCTGCATATTGCTCACAAGATTTGGAAGCATGGAGCAGTACTGTTCCCACATGTGTCAGAATTAATTTGCTCAGGAGCTGGCAAGAATTAAAGTGCTATAATGCAGTGATGTTACTAAACCAGCACCTCTGGCATCTCCACACCAAGTGGTTGCTTCCTGGGGCCAACTGAAAACATGAGGACTACAGCTTTTTAATGGGAAAAAAACTTCTATTTCACTGCAGCACACATTTGTCTAAAAACAAGACAAATTTAATGACAGAGAGGAGTTTTTCATAGCCCTGGGAGACTGGTGTGGGAGGCAAAGCAGACATCAAAAGTCTAAGCCTTCTTTTGTTTCAAAACATTCGAGGGGTAACTGCTGCTTTTCAGTGACACAGCACAAGAACAACAAAAACAAATGCTCCAGAGTGCCTGTGGGACCTTGTGGCTGTCTGAGGGGACCTAGCCCCATCCCAGCAGGGTTCCAGACATATGACACACCTGCTGACCCCAGCACCCACCTTCAGCCCTCCTGAGGTCTGTTCTGCTCCTCCTGTGAGCTCTCAGTCCCCAGTTTAGTTCTTGACCAGAGCTTGGTAGCACCAGTCTACAGTGAGGTGGGAAAATACAGACAGTAAAGGGTGTTATTAATCTTATCAGTAAGTAGCTGATCATTGATGAGGTTGATTACTGGGTTCAGTCAAGCAACTTGTTCTGCTCGAAAACCATCATTTACCATAAAGGTTTCTAAAATGAGTTATTCTGAGCTGTTATTTGTGAGTTGGCACAGACAGCCCTAAATAGACTCAAGTCGCTTTGGTGATGCCTGTTGTGGAAAATAAAGGTGCATTACTTCCCTGTTGGGGGCTTTGAGAAGATGCAGCAGCTTCCAAATATCCAGAAGCAATTGACAACATCTTCAGTATCTCCTGTATCAGCATCAATAGCTTTTGCTGGGGACTCCTTTGCCTGTGACCAGGCAGGGATTTAACAGTGTGACAGCCCTGCCTTGTGGATAGGCACACAGAATCTAGAACAGAATAGAATCATAGCATGGTTAGAGTTGGAAGGGTTATTTAGGGGTCATATAGTCCAACCCCATCTCCTGTGAACAGGGACACCTATAACTAGATCAGGTGTTTCAGGGCACTGTTCAACCTGACCTTGAATGTTTCCAGGGATGGGGCATTCACCATCTCTCTGGGCAACCTGTTCCAGTGCTTCACCACACTGATTGTGAAAACTTTACTCCTTATATCCAGTCTAACTCTCTCCTCATTTTTTTAAAAGCCATTACCCCATGTCTTATCGCAATAGACCTTGCTAAAAAGACTATTTCCATCTTTCTTATACCTATCTTCATCTTTCTAAATTCTAGGTCATGTCCCAGTGGAAATATCACCCCAACCCAGGGACTGATGGGGTAGGTGGGCTCAGAGTGTTTAATCCATTTGGTCTTGACCCGTTTGATCCTCAGTCACATAAAATGTTTGTTTAAAACGAAGCCAAGTGCCAAGGTCCAGCATCTGGTTCAGGGAAATTCCAAGTGCAAATATATGCTAGGTGATGACTGGGCTGAGAGCAGCCCTAAGGAGAAGGACTTGGGAGTACTGGTGGATTCAAAGCTGGACATGAGCCACAAATGTGTGCTCACAGCCTGTGATGGTTTGGACCTGACTCCCTGCCAAATGCCCAAACTCGCAGCGAAAGCCTCCTTCCCTCCCTCCCTTCCTTCTCAGAGTAATAGAGAAACTACAGAACAAAAAACCCCAAAGAGTCTGCAATAACTCAAATTATATTAGAGATTAATACATTTACCTATATATGAATTATATAACAGGAGATACCATATATAAAGTAGAGGGAACCCCCAAACACTCCCCGAAAAAGGGAAGGGGAAAGGGAAAGAGAAGAAGGGGAAACAAAAAAAAAGGAAAACCCAAACCAGATGTGTAAGCTTAAGAAATAAATCTCACAACTCTCCTAGAGATTCAGCAACTGCTGCTTCCCAAGGCCTGCAAAGCCTCACTCCCCCGCATGGGCAAGACCGATAGCAGAGAACCTGCATCCCTGGATCCACCAGAAGGAAAAGAGAGAGAAAGCTTCTGCCCTTCTTATTTATGCCCCAGTTACGTAAAACTCGTATGGAATACTGGGAACTTCTGAGCACTTCCCTGGTTACAAGCTGGTTACCAGGGAAAAGGCCTGTGTCAAACCGTCACACAGCCCAAAAGGGCAACTGTATCCTGGGCTTATCAAAAGCAGCATGGCCAGAAGGTCAAGGGAGGTGATTCTCCCCTTCTGCTCTGCACTGGGGAGACCTCGCCTGGAGTACTGTGTCCAGCTCTTGAGTCCTCAGCACAGGAAAGACATAGACATGTCGGAGAATGTCCAGAGGAGGCCACAAAAATAATCAGAGGCTCAAGTACCTGTGCTGTTAAGACAGTCTGAGACAGTTGGGATTGTTCAGCCTGCAGAAGAGAAGGCTCTGGCTAGACCTTATTGTGGCTTTTCACTACTTGA
The DNA here is from genome assembly GCA_013399015.1 of Galbula dea. NCBI lineage: Eukaryota > Metazoa > Chordata > Aves > Piciformes > Galbulidae > Galbula > Galbula dea. The sequence continues at coordinate 8,860 of VWZX01006546.1, forward strand.
AGTGGGCCTACAGGAAAGATAGGGAGACACTCTTTGTCAGGGAGTCTAGTGATAGGTTGAGGGATAATGTCTTCAAACTGAAAGAAGAGAGATTTAGAATAAATATTAGGAAGACATTGTTCACTGTGAGGGTGGTGAGGCACTGCAATAGGCTGCCCAGAGAAGTGGTAGATACTCCATCCCTGGAAGTATTAAAGGCCATGTTGTATGGGGATTTAGACAACATGGTCTAGTGGAAGATGTCTCTGAACCCGGCTCGAGGATTTGGAACCAGATGATCTTTAAGATCCCTTTCAACCCAAATCATTCTATGAAAACCAGCTTCCAAGTGGAGTAATTAGCTATCCTAGGACATGGGTGGGCCAGGAGGAAGGTCTTTTTCTCACGATCACACAGAATCACAGAATATTAGGAGTTGGAAGGGACCTCGAAAGATCATCTAGTCCAACCCCCCTGCCACAGCAGGATTCCCTAGACCAGGTCACACAGATGCGTGTCCAGACGGGTTTTGAATATCTCCAGAGGAGACTCTATGAGCTCTCTGGGCAGTCTGTTCCAGTGCTCTGGCACCCTCACTGTGAAAAAATTTCTATGTGTATTCACACGATGGTTCAGACATGAACCTTTATCCTTGAAAGAATATGTATTTCTATTTTGTTTCCTGGGGAAAGAGGAGGCCTCCAGAAGTAAAGATTTATAAACAGCTTTTCTTGTTCGTACCTGTCGAGATGCAAGTAGCAGGCAGGAGCTCATCTGAGGAGCACAGGCCCTTATCGTAGCCAGGAAATCTCTTTTCCACCACAGGAAAAAATAAAAGCAGCAATCTTTATTAGTGGAAAAAAAAAAAAAAAGAATAGCAGCTGCTCTGAAACAGAGTTGGTATTCAAGCCATATAGGGTAACATTTTCCTGAGACAATTTTGAATATACTTAGCACAGCTTCTTTGCAGTGGAAGTGATTATCAGGTAGGTCTTTTTCTCTGGCTTCTGTATCTGGAGATCTCAGCTCTGGGCAGACTCAGACAAATTTACCCCAGGAATCAGGTCTGGCGTGAGGGGAGGAAAACCCATAGGTAGAAAACACCACCTAGATCCAACCTCTTGAGATCACGCTGGGTGGATAACAGATCATTCACAGTCTCCCTGCAGAAAGAGGGCTCTGCCCACTGCTTTCAATTTGGTATCTTCTGGAGATGTGCATATATGTCTATGGACAGACAGCGTTCACAGTCGCCAAGTGGGAAAAACTGGGATCTCCAAGCTAAATTTTCTTAAATATATTACCTCAATTCTCGTATTCTCTTTACTCATCTAAAAGGGGAGCCCATCAATGGTGGAAGCCAGTGGGCTTTCCCAGCCCTGGCAGCGCAAAGCACTGAAAGCAGAAGGTGGCATCTGATCTCTTAAAGTATAGTTTATGACTCTGATAGCTGTGGTTTTTACTCATAAATAAGTGACAAATGTGTTTATTTCATTCACAATTTTGTATGCACTTTAAAAAAACCAGTATTAATCTTACAAAACATTAACCCAGGAAGTACTTTCTACAAAAAAATCTCTTAATATAAAAGGCATTTTAAAAAGTAAAATGCAATATAAAACAGTATAATGAGAAAAATGTGCATGCAGAAGGTACCGAAACCCTCCTCAGTACCTAGGAAAAAGCTCTCTCCAGATTAACCCATCACCTTTGTTTTCATCCAGCCACTTCCCGCAGGGAAATATGGTGGTCACACCAGTTGCTGAGTTGGTGATCTCCACTCGTTCCACCAGCCAGCCTGGTGACAGGCCACTGTTGTCATGCTCAATCCGGACTTTTTTTAGCTCTCCCATGTCCAGCGTTTCCAGGTAAAACCTGTTGGTTTTGCCCCGCTCAAAAAGGTTCCTGAACTTCTGCTTCAGTGCCCGTTTTCCTGAGTCCCCATTCAAGCCAAAGATGGTGATGAAAACATTGGCGTCTGTTCCTGCACCCTTTTCAAAACCTGTGACCACGATGGTCTCGTATTTAACTGGGACCAAGCTCCGGGCTTTGCTGGCAAAGCTCTCAATGACCTTGGCACATTCAAAGACTTTGTAGTCCCGTCTCTTGTAACGCAGAGGGATTTTCACATTGCATCTGAAAAAGTATCTGCCAGGGAAAAATTAACAGCATGTTAACAGTGTGTATAGCCACTTTATTTGGCAAATATTATGGACTGGGCATAGAATCATAGAATCATTTTGGTCAGAAAAGACTGTTAAGATCATTGAGTCCAACGATTAAACTAACACTACCAAGTCTGCCACTAAACCGTGTCCCTCAGCACCACATCTACATGTCTTTTAAATACCTCCAGGGACAGTGACTCCTTACTTCCATGGGTAGCATGTTCCAGTCCTTGACCATGACATATTAAGGCATGAACCCTGGTTGCTGATGGCAATCAGAATCATTTTATTGTTCCAGAAGCTGCAATTTCTACTTTTCCAGAAAGGATAATGACCATTTACCTTCATACAGAAAGGGTACTAATTGATTAGTAAGTAACACCTTCATACACAAAGTATACTGACGATGGGGTCAGCAGAATGGGGTCAGAAAAAGAAGAGTTGTGGTTGTTGGAGACTTGCTCCTA